>PVLA01002653.1:0-124295 GCA_004027455.1 Hydrochoerus hydrochaeris
TGGTGCAACCACTATGGAAATCCATATGGAGAATTCTTAGAAGACTAGGATTGGAAGTTCCATTCAATCCAGCTATTTACCTCCTGGGTATTTTCCCAGAAGAACTAAAAAGTTCATATCACAGTGATATATGTGCACCCATGTTCATAGCAGCACAATTTGTAATAGCTAAATCTTGGAAACAACCAAGACTCCCATCAACTGCAGAATGAATGAAAAAGATGTGGTGTTTTTATGCAATGGAATACTACTGAGCTATAAAAAAGATGATCTTGAGGCCTTCATAGGTAAATGGAGACATCTTGAGACTATCCTCATTAGTGAAATAAATAAAAATCATATTTATAAATATCACATTGTTTCTCTCGTGTAAAAAGTAATAAGAACTATAAGAGTAATAAAACCCAAAATGTGTAATTGCTATTGTAAAAAAGAGAGGAAAAGAAAGTGCTCTAAGGGATATAACTGCATGTATGTTTGAGTGTGTAAAATAGATGACTATATTGCTGAATTTTTGTTGGATCTTTGAGCAGAACAATTTGAAGTCTCACTGTTTGAATGTGTAGTATGTATCCTTTAATTTTTTACCTTGAACAACTATATCCAAGATGACAATATGTAATTTATCAACTAGTGATTTCTTAGTGCTTTTTTTTTAGAATTCTGTATTGTTGCTACCTTTTCATGTTTTGTTTTTTTTCCTCTTTAAATGAAATTTTTAAAATGTGTAATTGCTGTTGTAAGAAAGAGAGTAATTAGGAAGTGTCATAAAGATATAACTGCATGTATATTTAAGTGTGTAGGATTGATAACCATGTTTCTAAGTTCTTCTTGGATTGTTGAACAGATCTGTTTGCAGTCTCACTGCTTGGATGTCCACTTTGTATGCTTTAATTTTGTAACTTGAACAACTATTTCTAAAAGGACAATATGTAATTTATCAACTAGTGATTTCTTACAGTTTATCTTTTTTTTTGAAATTCTGTAATATCTCTACCCTTTTTCTGTTCTTCTTTCTCTTTAAATAAAAAAATCAATAGCTTTCCTGTACATGAATATCACATTCACTGAGAGAAAAATAAAGCAAACAATACCTTTCACAATAGCATCCAAAAGAATGAAATACCTAGGAATCAATCTAACACAGCATGTAAAACCTCTACATTGAAAACTATAGGACTCTGAAAAAGGAGATTGAAGAGGATACTAGAAAATAGAGAGATATCTTGTGCTCTTGGGTATGGAGAACCAAAATAGTAAAAATGGCCAAACTTCCAAAACTTTTATACAGATTAAGTGCAATTCCAGTCAAAATTCTAATAGCATATCTGGCAGAATTACAGAAAATGATCCTATTTTTCACTGGGAACCATAAGAGACCTAGAATATCAAACACAATCCTGAGCAACAAAGGCAAGAGCAGGGAGCATCATAATCCCTGACATGAAATTATACTATTAAGCTACTGTGATAAAAACAGCATGGTACTGAAAAAAATAAATTCAAAGATCAATGGAACAGATTAAAAGATGCAGAAACAACTCCAGACACAGTAAGCCCACTTATCTTTTATTAAGGTGCCAAGTACACTTATTAGAAGAAAGATAGACTTTTTAGTAAGTGGTGCTAGGAAAACTGGCTCTGCTCATGACAAAGATTCAAGTTGGAGCCATATCTTTCACCATGTGCTAAATTAAGGTCAAAATGTATCAGAGATCTAAATATTAAAACAGAAACATTAAATCTGCTGGAAGATAGAATAGGTAAAACTGCAAAGACTTTATGAACAAAACCCTGATTGCATAGGAACTGTCACAAGGAATCAACAACTAGGATCTCATCTTACTGAAAAGCTTTTGCACAGTGAGAGAAATCACCAACAGAGTGAAGAGACAGCCCACAGTGTGGGAGAAAATCTTTGCCAGCTGTTCCTCAGATAAAGGATTATATAAAGCACTCGAAAAAAAATCAATCTTCCCAGATTTAAAAACCCAACCAAAAATGGGCATCTGAGGTGAACACACACTTCTCAGTTGAAGATATACAATTGGCAAATAACTATGCAACAAACATGTTCAACACCACTGGTCATTCAAGAGTTGCAAATTAAAACAACACTGGGATTCCACCACACCCCAGAAAGAATGGCTATTACTTAGGAATCAACTGATAACAAATGTCGGAGTGGCTGTGGGAAAAAGAACCCTTCTCCACTGTTGGAGGGAATGTAGACTGGTACAACTACAGTGGAAATCAGTTGTGAGATTCCTCAAAAAGCTAGGATTGGAGGTCCCATTTGACCTGGCTATTCCTCTTCTGGGTATCTTCCCAGAAGAATTAAAGCCATCATACCACAGCGATATATGTGCATCCATGTTCATAGCAGCACAATTTATAATAGCTACCTCTTGGAAAAAATCTAAATTCCCACTGACTGAGGAATGGATAAAAAAGATATGGTACTTTGATACAATGGAGTACTACTCAACCATTAAGAAGGACAAATGTAAGACTTTTATAGGTAAATGGATACAACTTGAGACCATACTCATGTGAAATAAATCAGATATACATGTGATTGTATTGTGTCACTAGTGTGAAAGGTGAATCTCTCTCTCTCTCTCTCTCTCTCTCTCTATATATATATATATATATATGTAAACATATATGTATTATAGTTAAGATAGTTATACTACTGATTTCTCCGAGTTCATTGGAGCAAAAGGTTTGCACTGGTACTGCTGTTTGGACAACTGAATGCAGATGTCTTGCACTCTGGATGACTGATTTTGGGGTGGCATTGGGCAATATATGTACAATTGTTGTGTTTTGAAATTTTTTAAAAAATTTCTCTTTGAAATAAAATGTATTTGCAAAAAATGAATAAAAGTATATCACTGCAAATCTTCCTCCAAAGGCTTCTACTTTCAATACATTTAATTTCAATCTTCAAAATTAGTAAAATTCTGAAGCTCTTCTCAAAATAGTTAAACACGTCAACCAATTAGTGAGTTCTGTCCTCTTTCACCTCCCTGGAGCCCAGTCACATTTTTTTTTGGTCCTGTGAAACCTTCTAATTATACTGCCAAGTCTGCCTCTTAACAACAACCCATGTGCCTTGAAGCCTGAATTTCTCTTTCTTGGTTTCCAGGCTCCATATTGGTGGGCCACATGCTCCAGTAGCTTCTTCAAGACTTCCTGAGTGATACAGTTGTTGTTTTTATACTTGAGTCTTCTTCAGTATTCATCTTTAGATTGGAAATTATTTTCACTGAGAATTACAAAGGGGTCTCTCTGTTGTCAGCACTGGGAATCATGCCTGGTGCAAAATGGGCACTCAATAAATCATTGTTGAGCATATTATTTTCTAGCTTACAGAATTAACTGTTTTAAGAGATTCAACACCAGATGGCATTCTAATAACTACTGTCTCTTGTTACTGGTTTTTTGTCTGGAAACATATGACCTTCTCTTTGTGTCCAGAGATCTCATATTTCATCGTAATTTGCGCTGTATAGTTTTTTTAAAAAAAAGATTGCTTTCAGGTCTCCTTTTCATATAGACCTAAGATTTTTATTATTATAGAAAATTATTTGTTTTATTCCTTTTTATAATGGCCTTTTCTTCATTTCTTCAGTGTGTCTCTTTAGAGTTTCTAGTGATAGATAATTCATTTCTTGAATAGATTTCCAAATTTCTTTTTCTTTTTCTTGCATGTTTTAATCACTTTGACTTTCAGTCCTTCTGTCTGGGCAGTACTTGACCTTGGTTTTTAAGTCTTTTATTGTATTTTAAAAATACTCCTCTCATTTTTTAGACACTTCAGACTACTCTTGTTTTAGATATTTACTATCTTAGTTACTTTCTAATTGCTGGGACAAAATATCAAGCACCCACAAATTATGGAGGAAAGGTTTATTTTAGCTCACTCTTTGTAGATGTTTCAGTCTGTAGTAGGCTGGTTTCAAGGCAGGGGGATCCTAGAGGGGCATGGCAAAGGAGAAGTAGTTCATGGCATGGCAGGCAGGAGACACTGTGATTCCTTTTTCTTCCTTTTCCCTTTCAGGTTGCAAGCCTATTGGTTGGCACCACCCATGTGGAGCATGAGTCTTCCCTCTTCATAAGTCCATCATCCACACCCGGAACTATGCTGAGCCAATTGGTAACTAAACAAGTATCACACACCCTGATCCAGTCACCTCAGAAAACCCCGCCTATGATCATCTAGGTATAAGCCATAATGTTTACTAAGATCATGGTTGAATAAATGAATCTAAAATTCTGGAGCAACATCTGAGCTGATAATCCTTTGAGGGTTATTCATTAGGTTGAATTTAAAGCCATGAGAGTAGACAGAACCATTTAGGGTTCTGTTCTTGACTGAATCAAGGCAGAATATTGAAGTCCAAGGGCACAGACTGAAGCATCTACTCTGGCCTGCACTGAATCTAGATGGACCCTCAAAACCTCATGCGCACACAGGTGGGGCTCTTCAGAGGTGGCTGTGTCTAGGGTGTGTAAATATGGATCACATGTGTGATGCTTGGATTAAGGGTATGTGGTACTAAATTATTTTATTTTTATTTTATTTTAAAGATAGTAAAACACAACAAAACAAGACAGAACAAAGCCAATCAGAAAAATGTAGAGAAACTGGTACAGAACTTCAGAGCAGGATACTAGGATAACCAAAATAGGTACCATAGTATATCTTGTTATCTTCACAATAGTTGTCCATTCAATCAGGTATAGCAAAATCAAAACACACTAAAAAGCCAATCAAAACAGAATATTGAATGGAGCAAAACAATTAATCAGAACAAAACAAAATAGTAAAAACAATATTGGCCTTCAAAGAAAAGACAGAAGGAAATCCCCCATATTTATCACATTGCATACTGTCATCTTCCTAAGAGATGCTCAGACCTCTGGCCCCAGGTCAGCATAATCAACCAAACAATACAAACATTTAGTTGCTTTATGTACCTTAGTTGTTATCAATGCCGGCTGACCTCAAAATCATCCAGCTGCCAAACAGGAGGGAGCAGAGACAGAGAGACATGGGACCTTTGATTCGCAGCCCGCACACCGGTGGGCTCACAAGAGATGCTGATTTACTCTCTCCCTGCTGCACCCGCAGCTCAAGCCACTTACCAGGAAGGATGGCTCCTTGCTGTCTTGGTTGATTCCAAGTTCCGGCATGGCTGAGTCCCATGAGATGCTGACTTGTTCTCTCCCTGGCATACCCGCAGCTCACATTGCTTAACAGTAAGGCTGGCTCGTTGCTTTCTTGTTTGGTTCCTATGTGGTAATAAATTAATTCATTAATTTGAATGAACGTAGTTCTGTGCTGAGGACCAGTTTGATGTAGTTCATAGCAGGCCATGATTAACATTAATAAATTGGCATAAAGTAAGCTGAGGGTGTCCTAGGCCTATATGATTGTGGTGAGACCCTTGCTGGCTTTCAGATGAGGTTAATCCCTAATCTAACAGCCAGGAACAAAACTACCATGGTCTGTGAAGTCTGAGAACCTCAAAGCAAGATAAAAATCTCCTTTGAAGACTTTGTGGCTGTCATTCCTCTCCCAGCTCAGTAGCTGCAGTTAACAAATAAACAAGTTATGAGTTAATCATGATTTATTTCTGTGTGCTTTTCTCAAAAATACTTTGAGCCTCAATATTTGAGCTCTGCTGCCTGGCAGTTTACCCCATTGCATCCTGCAGTCCACCACCCCTCAATCAAGCTGTGCACCTCGTAAAGACCAGGGACACCATGTCTCATAGTCAGAGTCTTCACTGGGCTCCGATCATCCCAGTTCCCCTAGCAATTAAAATACATATCTTGTCCGTGTTTTATTTCTTTGTCATATCCCTGAGCAGGACATTGGTGGTCCTAGGCCAGCATCCTGAAAGTTCTTGAATGTGGATGAATGGATTTACTGAAGACAGACGCTCTACTCTACACGTGGGTGGCATCACCCAAAAGGCTTGATGATATCACCCTGGATGATATAAAAGAGAAAGGCAGGCTTTCTGGTTGTTGCTTGCTGCTTGCTGGTTTCTGTCACGCCATGGACCATTACTCCTTTGTGACACCCCTCTGCCACCCATCCTGCCTTGGAGCCGGAGGACTGTGGACTGAAACCTCTACAAACTGAGCCAAAATAAATCTTTCCTCCTTTAATTTTTTTGTTGGGCATTTTGTCTCAGCAATGAGTAAAGTGACTAACAGCATCTCAATGCTTAGAGTTCAGTTCAACGAGCAAGAACCAAGGCAGAAAAATCCCCAGTGGTGGTGGTGAGAGGTAGACAAAAACACATGTGTGTGGTGACATGTAAGTCAGGCAAGAACATAATTTTTTCAAAGGGTGTGATTAGCTGTGACAAATGCGGCAAATGAGATAAGCTCTATGAAGTTTACTACTGGATTTAACAACATAGTCATTGTGTCATTGGTATATAATCTTGAAACAATGCTGTTTAACAGCACTAGGGAAAAAAGCATGTGTCCAGCATGATCAGGAATGAACAGGAGGATGGGTGCTAAAGCACACATTGCTGACAGCTCTTCCTACCATATGGTGGAACAGAAATGGAACTGTGGAAAGTAAAAGTTTTTCTGGAAGTCCAGGTCAGCAAATACTTCCTGGAGGATGGAAATACTTATAAAAAGTTATTGAAACCCAGGAACTTCCAAGTACAAAGAACTTTAAAAGGCAAGATAAAGCACACATTTAAAATAATGTGAAATTTTCATCAAACATACAAAACAAATTAATACAACTCGGCCTATATTCATGGCTTGCTATGTAAAGAAATGTATTTCTATATCTTGTTTCTTATTAAATCCAACAGTTGTTACAAATCATTGAATACATAGTCATTCTGGGAGTTAAACCTAGGGGTTTCTGCATGCTGGGTATTTTGCCACAAAACCACTTACCAGCCTTCAATTTACAATTTGTAAAATTTACAGTCATTCGCATTTGGTAGGAGCAGAACTTTGAATTTCAAATTGTGACCTTTTCCTGGGCCAGCTCTACATGGTATGATACTCTGCCCCAGTGCTGGGCAGAGGGACTGAACAGAGCTCCAAGTTAGCCATGTGATCTCAAGTGTAGTCAACTGATACTCTGGTAGGTTAGGTGTATTAAATACATTTCAACATGGTATTTTAAATTAATAATGAGTTTATAAGGATGTAACACTATCCTGAATTGAGGACCATCTGTATTTAAATAGCTTCAAGGACATTTTTTCTTGAATACTTTGGTAAATCTAAGATTAGGAAATTATACAGTGGCCTCTTTCTGTCTTTGTGAGTCTTTCCTCATTTTACAGGCTTATTTTCAGCTTCTAGTTGCTGAAGTCAGACTGGAAATAATTTTTATTTTAAGTAGTCATTAAAAATTCAATGTCATATCAGCTTACTTTGTAGTTATAATAAAACTCTGCAGGACTGTTCCTAAGTAATTCAAGGCATCGGTTTGCACAGGTATATAGGAAATCATTGTTAAGTCTTTGATGAAAGGTATTTCAAATAGCAGCTTGTGTACAAATAATAGATCATAATCACTCCAGCTATTGCTGACTACCTGACAAATTCAACACTATCTTTCCCTTTTTCTTTCTCAGGTAAAACCCTGAGGTCCATAAAGGATCACCTCTACTCACAATCTTGTCACTACAAGTAGACTATTTCAAAAAGGGATTATATTAATTTCGTAGAGCTGTGGTAACAAAGTATCACAATATGAGTGGCTCACAACAAAGGAAATTGATTGTCTCATGGCTGTTGAGTGTCAGTAAGGCTGTCCATTGTCTGGAACCTGGAGAGGAGAATTCTTCCCCGCCTTTGCATAGCCTCTGCTGGTTTGCCTGCACTCCGCGTCACTCCTTAGCCTGCAGCGGCAATAATTCATTCACTGCCTCTGTTGTTATATGGAGTTGGATAGAATGCTAAGATTCTTTAACCGAGAAATGAGCCTACCTGGGAAATAAAGACTTTAAAGAAAACCAATGCAGCTTTTGTGTCTGGCATGGAAAGCAACCATAGTTCCTGGTTAAGATATAAAAATAATTCTTTGAAAGATCAATGAGTTGGCAAGAGATTAAAGAATTCCATTTGAAGGCTGAGAAATAAGTGACCCACTGCAGCTGGATTTTACTTTCAGGAAACTTTGTGAACTAATTAACTGATCCTTGTTGTTTCTTTCAGTCTTACATAGCTCAAAAAAGTTGTGACAAAATCAAAGTCTTCCCATTTGAAGAGGCTAACAGAAATCTTTGTCTTTCCCTGAAAACTAAGATTCAAATGGCTTAGTAAATTGGAAAGGCTGCCTCTCCTAATCATGGACTTAACACGCAAATCAACTCCTTTAACCACAGGTGCTGAATGGAAGGCAAAACACAACTTTTGAGAATTTATAGCTGCAAACCAATCCTCACTTACATTTCAAGCCTAAATACACAGCGCACAGGTGGTCTAAAAACCTCAAACTGAGAATTTAATTTAGAGTGATCTTAAAGTGTTGGTGTCCCAGAGACCACCTGGCAGAAGCCAATGCAAAACTTTTCAGAAACCATCATCATGCCAGTCCTCTGTGATTTTCCATAATAAATCCTAAAACGTTTGAGCTGCCTATGGTCAATAATAACTAAAGAAGGGACCTGTAGAAACAGACTCTTAAAGATTTCAAGGATAATAAAATATCAGAGGGAATTTTAATTTATGGCTGATTTTCTAAGAGCTAAAAGATAAATTTGAAGGTCCGTTTGGGAGGTAAGGAACTATACCAAACAACCAAACGTTTTCTAGAAAAAATAAAATGAATTGCTAGAAATAAAAGAGGTAAGTGGAATAAAACATTCTAAGAATATCTTAAGGAATTTGAAGCCCAAAAACGTCTGACAGGAGAAAGATTTTGTAAACTGAAAGATGAATCTGAAAAAAATTCCCAGAACGTAGCATAGACAGGCAAAGAGGTGAAAACATGGAGGACAGGGTAACAGACAGTGAGCTTGTGGGAAGTCAAACACTTACTTGTCTGGAGTCTTAGGAAAGGGGAGCAGAGAACAGAGGTAGCATTTCAGGATAAATGGCGAGAAATTTTCCAGATTTGGTGAAATATTTCAGTATTCCCACTCAAGAATATAATAAATGAAAAGCAGATTAAGAGAAAAGAAACCCATATTTTGATACACAGCAATGAAACAAGAAATCATGGAAACAAAACAGAAAACAGGGTTAAAACACACACACACACAAATTATCACTGAATACTTGTTAGCAATAATCATTAAGGAAAAGGTACACTTTATTATGAATGTCAAAAATAAGAAATTCATGTGTTCCAAATAACACATGAAAAAATTTTTGGTCAAATGAGCAATATGCACTGAAACTGAAGTAATCGTCCATTGTATTTCTACCACATTAAAGGAAAAGTTGGAAATCTGAAGACTGGAGGGTTAGCCATGACGCAGAAAGTGCGGACATACTTGGCTGGCAAGAGTATGAACTGGTCTGACCAAATTGGGAAAGAATTTGGCATTATCTTTTCATATGAAAAGACTGTTTAATATCCTACTCAGAAATTCTACTAGGGTGAAAAAGTCCTAGAGAGAAACTCATATACATATGTGTTATTTATGTATAAAAATATTTATACAAGTATGTGGCTGTAATAGTCAAGAATGTGAAAACCCTTACTATACACTGCCATAATCTGAATATCACCTAAAGTTAAAATGTTGAAACTCTGTCCCCAGTGTGAAAGCATTAAGAGTTGGAGGCTTTAGGAAGTAATAAATCATAAAGGCAGAGCTCTCACAATGAGATCAGAGCCCTTTAAAAGTATCTTAAGGGTTCATGTTTCTTTTCTTCCTCTCTCTCTCTGTCATGTGAGGATACAGTGTTCATGCCCCCCTTTCCCTTTTTCCTTTCTGTCACAAGAAGGCTCCTACCAACCACCAAGTACAGCACCTTGATCTTGCACTTCCTAATGGCCCAAACTATGAGATATATTTGTGAGTAGCCCAGCTACAGGTACTTCTTTTTTTACAGTGGCACAAATGAATGAAGGCATCCATCAGTGGTAGAATAATGAGTAAATCTGGTATATTCTTAAAAAGAAATATTTCATGGCATTGAGAAAAACATATAGAATTCATCGACATGGAAAATATAAAAATATATGCTGAGGGAAAGAAGTAAATCTAAAAGAATAAAAAGAGCTAAACTTTGCAGTTTTGCTAATGCATGGTTTCTGTGATGCATAGCATTAATCTATACCCTTGATAATTTACATTGCCTATTCTGGTCATGGAAATCCATGTGTATTTGGAACTCTGTTGGTATAAAATTCTCTAAATAGTACAACAGGAATCTTGTTCTTTGTGGCTAAAACTTCTGTGTCTAACTCTCTGGTTACTTTTAGAAACATCATTCTGAATGGCTATAATGGATTACAAATTATTTAGTTGTGGGTCTGAAGATCTTTGTGTTTATTACTGAGTCAATGTGAGTAAAAAGCAAAGATACATCATTATAAAAATGTAGTCATTTATAATTCCAGCACCAATGTGAATTAAGTGTTGTAAAGCATCTGTGTTTTAATTGTAAACTAGTAAGGTCAGTTCGGTATAGTGAAATTTATTTTACTTTTCTGTCCATACAGTTCAGTGACTTATTCAGTGACACTTTGTTGTATTAGAGATCCCTGAATTTCATTATACTATTTGTATGAGAGCTGCAGAAGTTTAGTCTTGCTTTTCCATGAGTAGTGGTGAATCATATTGAGTGATAGGCAGGAGGCTCTGGATATTGCATCCAAGCTGCCACAGTTAACTATGTGAAAGCAGAACCTCTCTGAGTTTTGTATTTTCTTTGATAAACTGGAAATAAAATGATTGCATTGCTTACTTGAACTATTCAATAGCAAAACTCAAATCAGAAATGGCTCTAAAAGACTTTATAAAATATAATATTCTCTAAAAATCTAAGAGGTTGTATTTTGCATAAGTTAATCAGTAACACATAATGCAAGTAAACAGAAGATACTCTTTACCATGAGTTTCAACTTATAAGAAGTATATATAAGTATAGCAAGAGATTTTCTTCTTTCTTGTTCCTTCAGTCTATGTTTCTAGACTTTCAAAAATGCATATTCATTTACATTAAGACTTTGATTTAACAAATAATAATGAGTTTCTATTATGTGCTAGGGTGACCATCTTTTAAATGATAGAGTTATAGTAATGAATAAGATAAATCAGGTATGTACTCTCTTGGGCATTACATTCTAACCTGAAAATATGAACAATAAACAAACAGTAAATATAATAAAAATATTATATATTAATAAGTGCTATGTAAACAATTAAAGCAGGTTGATATAAACACACATAGACGCATTTGGGAAGCATGTAAAATTGACTGTTAATTGATGTATCATTATTAGGGACAGAGAAATTCTGGTGAGATAGATGCCTTTAGTAGGCAAGATAGTCTAGTCTACATCACCATTTATTTACATTAAGAGCCAACACACATAATTATATTTCTCCATTGATTCAAATGTATGCAAAGTATCATGTGAGTGGAAAGGACATATGCATTATGATAAAGATATCATGGATGCTTACATTTAAATCATTATTACAGTAAAATACATATTGCCACTGATTCTATTAAAAATACTCCCCCGTCACTTCAAACACACTTATCTTACCAGTCTTGCCCCTTTCTGAAGTGGTTCTAGAAGTCCTCTTTCAGCCAGGCATGGTGGCACCTACCTGCAGTTCCAGCACTTGGGAGGCTGAGGCAGGCGTATTGCTGCAGATTCAAGACCAGCCTGGAATTCAATGCCAGCTTGAACTGGTATAGTGAGACCTTGTCTCAGAAAGGCAATAAATAAATACATAAATGAAAAAGGTCCTCTTTCATGAGTGTTGTTAACAGACTCTACTGGCTGCCTCCATACCCTCAATCAGTTCAAAAGGTTTACTTTTCATGGTAATTTTGATTTTGGCACAAGTCAGAAATCTCACAATGCCAGATTCAGTGTATCAGATGGGTGAGAGTGTACCATAATGTTTCTACATATCTGTCTTTCCATTGGATGGCACTTGGCAGCAGCTTTCACTGTATTTTTGGCTACATATTTTAAAGACACTCGCTAAAAATGGCTTCTGGAATTGGTTCCCAAAGTGGTAACAACAATGAGATAGATGTATTTTAAGTGGAGGGAGAGTACTCAGAGGGTGATAGATGCTAATGTGCTTTTTCCTATAATAAGCTCTTTAGAATTTAAGAATTCGCCATACATTTTGATCAACTCTTGTAAGTAAAATAAATAAAATTGGACACCTATTAGGAAAGGGAAGGGATTTAGGGTTGAGTAATAAAGTGGGCAAATAATGACAAAATGAAATAAAACTTTTCCAGACTTTATAAAGACTAGTGATGAAAACATACTATGAATGTGTTAATTAAAAGAAACGGGTACTTAAATAAGAAGGAAAGAAAGTAATAAAGAGATTTCACAGCTACTTTACATTATAGAGTTAGGGAAGATTCTCTGAGCAATCTGAGTTACTAAGTGGTATTGTATTGCATGTAGACATCAAGTTGACAAGAACTGACATTTTGACAATTTTGAGCCTTCCAACCCATGAACATGAAATATTCCTCTCCTTTTTAGTTTTTTTCTAGTTTTTGTGAAAGCTTTGTAATAATCTCCATTTCTTGTTACAACTTTTTTCTCAAGTATTTCACTTTGTTGGTAGTAGAGTAAATAGTAAAGTTATATCCTGGGGATTGGGAAGGCTTTTGAGCCTTTACAGTAACCTAAAATATGCATGCAGTGCTATAAATCTCAGCATTATTGCTGCTTTTGCTTTATCCCACAAATTTCAAACTATTTAAAAATGTTGTCCTCTTTGATCTATGTATTATTCAAGAGTTTTATTTAACCTCCAGGTATTTAAAAATTGCAAATAACTTTTCTGAAATTAATGTTATTGGTATACTTTAGGCATACATAATGATCATATTCGTCATAGGAAATTTGCACCTATATGTGATACATCTTGATTCTTCCATTTTCCCCCATTCCTCTCCCCACCCTTTAACCCTTCTTCCTTTCCACATTTATAAAAACTTTGTTTTTTCCTTCTATTCTCTTTGTCCCCTTTCCTTCCTTTCTTTTCCCTCCCCTTCCCTCATTCTCCTTGCCATTTAAATATTTTCTTCCTATTTTACAATATCTATTACACATATTGGTCCTTTTGATTTCTCACATGAGAGAACTATGTGATATTCAAACATGTGTCTGTTTTATTACACTGAAGGGAATGTCCTCAAGATGCATTCATTTACTTAAAAATGTCTCATTTATCCTTCTTTATAGCAGATTAGTACTCCATTGTATAATACAACCACATTTTCTTTATCTATTCATTTGTTGATGGAAATTTGGGCAGTTTCCAATACTTAGACATTACAATCTGCTGCTATAAACATAGATGTGCATATATCACTGTGGTACAATGCTTTTAAGTCTTTCAGGAAGATACAGAGAAAGAGAATAGCTTGGGTCAATTGGAAGCTCTAATTTGAGGCATCACCATAGTGATTTCCACAGAGGTTGCACCTAACTACACTCATACCAACAATAAACAAGTTTTCCTTTTTCCCTGTTTCCCCACCAGCATGTGTTACTGGTAGACTGCGTTGCCATAGCCGTTCTTTCTGAAATGAGATAGAATCTCAGTGTTGTTTTAAATTATGTCTCTTGTAGGATCAGTCATGTTGAAATTTTTTCACATTTTTTTGCCATTTCTATTTATCTGAGAAGTGTCTATTCATTTCAAATGACCATTTTGGGGTTAGGTCATTAAATTTGGGAAGTCTGATATATTTGAGTTTTTAAAATATTCTATGTGTTAGTCTTTTGAGGAAGAGCTGGCAAAAAGTTTTCCCACTCTGTGGATTGTCTCTTAACTCTTGGTGGTTTTTTTTTTGCCATGAAATGCTATTTAATGTGATGAGATCCCAGTTGTTGATTCTTTGTGATATTTCCTGTGTGACTGGGGTTTTATTCATGAAGTCTTTTGCTTATGTCTTCAAGAGTTGTACTTATCCTGTCTTCCAGCAGATTTAGTGTTTTTGTTTTAATATTCAGATAATTGATCCATTTTGATTTTACTGTAGTGCATGCTGAGTACAGGTCCATTTACAATCTTTGGCAAGTGGGAATCCAGTTTTCCCAGCTAAATTACTTCCAGTGAAGGTGTTCGGTTTGTTTAACGATTGGGTTCAGCTCTGATATTTCTTTGTTGATTTCTTTGTCTTGTTCATCTATTGTTTTGAGGTCCCCCATTACAGCTATATTAAGACATATTTGATTTTTTCATGTCCCTAAGTATTTGTTTCAGATAGCTTGATGAGTGGTATTTGGTGCATACACATTTATGATTTTTATCTTGGACTCTTGCATTGTTCCCTAACAAGTATATATCGAGTTTTTTCTCCTCTTTTGATCAGTCATGGTTTGAAGTCCATTATGTAAGCAAATGAAATAGCTGCCACTACTTTTTTCTGGGTTTTTGTCATGAGTAGTATTATTTTCCATCCTTTGACTTTCAGTTGATGAATTTCTTTTTGAGTTAAATGTACTTCTTATATACAGAGTTGTTGGATCTTGTTTCTTGATCCATTCAGCCAGTTTGTTTCTTTTAATTGATGAATTGAGACTAATTATATTGATGGTTATAACTGATATGTATTGACCAGTCCTTGTCATATTATTTTCCTTTCTTTCCTCTCTGTTTAACTGCTCACCTTGTCTGGTTGATTCATTCTGCTGGGGTTCATGGAATAGTAGTCTTTGTTATCTCTGTCTAGAATGTCCTTCAAGATACTTTGCAGTGCTGTTTGTTGGTCATGAATTTCATCAGATGTTCTTTATCATAGAAGTATCCTATTTGCCCAAAAATTTGGAAAGACAGTTTTGCCAGATACAGCAGTTTAAGTTGCAACTTCTTCTCTTTTTTGTGTGTCTGCTTTTCCAGATTTTTAAATTTTAAAAAATATTTTCTATTAGTACATGTTGGGAGTACATAATATTTACATTCATCATGTCTTTCTATCTTTCTACCTCTCTTTTCCCTTATTCCATTTTCCATTTGAACATTTTCTTTTAGGGCTTGAAATACTGCACTCAAAGCTCTTCTTGCTAGAAGGACTCATGCAGAGAAGTCTGGTGTCTGATGGACTTCCTGTATAGGTTAGTTGTTTCTTATATTTAATATCTTTTTAAAAATTTTATTTTACAGAGAATAAAACAAAAGAGGACAGAACAACGCAGATCAGAACAGAAAAATACAAGCAACACAGCACTTCACAACAAGACAATTGGATATCAACATTAGAAATTAGAAGAACAAAGCAAACAGATAGAATCCCTGAATGAACAGTATAAGAAACAAACAGAATACATGAAACAGATTCAAAGATATATACAGGAAATCAAAAATTCTATTGTAAGTTGTCAAAACCACCTCAACAAAAATGAAGATAGAATTTCAGACCTCAAAGATAAGATTGCAGCTAATGAACAGGAAAGGAAAGATCTTTTAAAAATATCAAGGAATCAGGAAATAACAATTCAACAGTTGCAAGATGATGCAAAGTAAAACAACATAAGATTAATAGGGATAAATGAAAAAGAAGAGCATAACACAAATGATATCAAGAGGCTATTTACAGAAGTAATAGCTGAAATTTTCCAAACACAAGCATGGAAACTGACATTCAGATTAGTGAAGCATATAAAACTCCAAACAGCCATAACCAAAATAAAATTACACCCAGACATATAATAATCACCACCCTAGAAATCCAACATAAGAACAGAATATTAAAAGCTGTTAGAAAAAACAGATCACCTATAAAGGAAAACCTAACAGAATCACAGCAGACTTCTCAACACAAACAATGAAATCAAGAAGAGCATGGTGTGAACTATTACAGATCCTAAAAGAAAACAACTTCCAACCCAAATTGCTGTACCCTGCAAAACTGTCCTTCAAAATGGATGGAGAAATAAGATACTTCCATGATAAAGAACAGCTGAAGAATTTCATGATCACCAAACCAACCCTGCAAAGAATACTCAAAGACATTCTAGATACACATTGGAATAAACCATTAAGCAAGACAGACAGTTAAACAGAAGGGAAAGATAAAGATACAACTGCAGAAAGATAGCATGTCAACAATAAACCAATATATAGCAGTTATAACCATTAATGTAAATGGCCTCAATTCACCAATTAAAAGAAACAGACTGGCAGAATGGATCAAGAAACAATGTCCAATCATATGCTGTCCACAAGAAACCCATCTAAGCCAAAAGGAAATTCATAGACTGAAAGTCCAAGGATGGAAAACAATATTTTATGCAACAGGAACTCAAAAAAAAAAATCAGGGGTAGCTATTCTGTTGCAGACAATGTGGACTTCAAACTAAGAAAGGTCTGAAGAGATAAAGAAGGTCAGTATGTACTAGTTAGGGGAAAACTTCAAGAGGAAGAGATAACAATCTTAAATATATATGCACCAAATTCCAGAGCACCCAGCTATACAAAGCAAGTATTAATGGAAATGAAAAATCAAATAAGAAATAACACAATTACAACAGGAGACCTTAATATGCCATTGACACAAAGGGACAGATCAACTAGACAGAAAATCAGCAAAGAAATATCAGAACTGAATCACACCTGTGAACAAATGGACTTGATAGACGTATACAGAGTGTTCCATCCAATAACATCAGAATATACATTCTTCTCAGCAGTACATGGGACATTCTCTAAAATAGACCATATACTAGCCCACAGAACATATTTAAGTAAATGCAAAGAACTGAAATTATTCCATGCATGTTATCAGATCATAGCACCATGAAACAGGAAATTAACGATAAAAAAACCTGCAAAAACCCCACAAACATAAGGAAATTGAATCATACACTCTTAAGCAATCAATGGGTCACAGAGGAAATTAAAGAAGAAATTAAACAATATCTACAAGCAAACAAAAATACAAATACAACTTACTGGAATCTGTGGGATGCAATGAAAGCAGTACTCAGAGGAAAATTTATTGCACCGAGTTCCCACATTAGTAAAACAGAACGAGGACAAATAAACAAACGGATACTATACCTCAAACAGCTAGAAAAAAGAAGAGCAAGCTGAGCCCAAAGCCAAAAGAAGGGAGGAAATTATAAGGATCAGAGCAAAAATTAATGCAGTAGAGGCTAAGAAAACAATACAAAGAATCAATGAATTGAAGAGTTGGTTCTTTGAAAGAATAAATAAAATTGATAAGACCCTAGCCAACCTAATTTTAAAAAAGGAAAGAAAAGACTCAAATTCATGTAATATGGAATGAAAAAGGTGAAATCACTACTGACTCTGTGGAAATACAGAAGCTCATCAACACCTATTTTGAAAACCTTTACTCTCATAGGTTCGATAACACAGAAGAAATGGACAGATTCCTAGAAACATATGAACCACCAAAGCTGGATCAAGAACATGTAAAACTGCTGAATAACCCAATTTCTATTAATGAAATTTAAAATGTAATAAAGTCCTTACCAACAAAGAAGAGCCCAGGCCCAGACGGATTCACTGTGGTATTCTACAAGAAACACAAAGAAGAATTAATGCCGACACTCCTCAAACTGTTCAATGAAACTGAAAGGGAGGCAATTCTCCCTAAGTCATTCCTGGAAGCAAATATTACTCTAGTACCAAAACCTGAGAAAGACCCAACTAAAAAAGAGAACTACAGGCCAATTTCCCTAATGAACATATTTAATAGCTTTTAATATTAAGTTCTTGTTTTGAATTTGGAAATCCTGACTGTTCTATTCCTTGGAGTAGTTTTTGTTTTTATCTTTTATCATGGCTAATTGGAGTTTTATAGGCCTCATTTATCTGTATGCCAAATTCTTTTTCCATGCTTAGAAAGTTTTCTGGCATTACTTCTGAGAACAGGTTTTTTATGTTACTTGTACTATCTCCTGATATGTCATTGGCCTGATTAATTTTGTTATTCTTCTTCAAATCATCTCACAGGTGTTGGACTCATTTTTTTGTGATCCCTTCCTGTTTTTATGAAGAATTTCTTTTAATCATTGCTAACCACAAGCCTGTTTCCTAGGGCTGATACTCTGTCCTTACCTAAGTTGATTGTGCTGTGTATACTTTTGGCAAATTTTCAGTTCCTTGGATATCTACTAGAATATGTTTTATGGGTTCTATCTCTTTCCCTTATTGGATATTCATGATTTTCATCATTTTTCTAAGCTCCTGTATTTTATTTTAATCTATCTATCTATCTATCTATCTATCTATCTATCTATCTATCTTTGAAATTCACTAACCATGTCTTTCATTATGATCATCATCTCTTTATTTATCTCAGAAAGTATTTCTGATTTTTTTCTAGAGTCTTATTCAGCTTCTTTGTTACTTTTGTTACTTTGTCACTAATTTCAGAGAATTCACTTGGGTGGCTTTTGATTTGTTTCACCTCACTGCCCCCTGGGTTTGCCTTGGGTAAGCTAGAGGTTTGAGTTTTCATCTTGGTTTTCTGTCTTTTCATTTTCTGTTTTTTAAAAATTTATTTTCTGTGTTGATACTTGTAAATGGATTATGATTAGGTAGCTTTATTGCTAGTATGAAGAACACCTTAGAAAATGACTGCTTTTTAAGAGATGTCTTGTATGTATAGCCTCTTTTGGCTTTTAAGTCTGTCACAAGATCCTAACTCTTCAATTAATTAGGGATGAAGTTGCTTCTTATCTGACCTAGACTCTGGTTCTTTGGTAGTGGAGTATACTATCGTTTATTACCTTCAGAAAATCTTGGTTTTGGCATACAGGAAAGAACAACTGATTAGAACAATTGTGTTCTTGGCCAACATATTACAATTAGTAATAACAATAGGATCAAGCACAGCCTTGAAAATGACAGTGTGGTAACTAGTAATTTGCCACCTTTAACAACAGGAACAAGATTTAAAGTTATATAACAAAATCTAAAACAAACAATACAATTATATAACATAAATATTCCCTTGGTTGATCAATTTTACTCTCTGGGGGGAAAATTTAAAAGAGAAAGATGGAAAATAGATAAATAGAAGAAGATATAGAGATTAGAAGAGATTGAAAGTCAAAGGAAGATTATCTAAACTTTTTGAGGCTCATGAAGAAGATAGGAGGGAAACAAAGGAATAAGAAACAAAAACAACTAATCAAAACAGAAAAAACTATGCTCATACTTGTGACAAAACAAGAATATACAATAAAAAGAGAAGGAGCTTTCTCTGCAATTTCAAGCTTGTTGTTATCTCCTGGGGTCTACCAGTTTGGGGTAATATCCACTTGAGAGTGAATGTCTGCCATCACTGGCAGACAAAGGAGGCAGATGGAGCTCAGATCCATATTGTGTTTTCCCAGAAAACCAATGGTAGGATTAGGATGGGGTGCTGTATAATCCTAGCATGCTTCTACTAGGAATAGAGTGGGGTGCCTATTCAACTCCACAGAAATTCAGACTGATCCTGGTCTCTGGTTGTATGCCATAAACCATGTTGTTTAGATCACAACACTCTAAGTGTTTTTTGCTGTTTTAACTTTTGTTTCCTAATCTTGGACATCTCCCAGGTCTGTTTGTCACCAAAACACTGGAAGCCCCAAGTGAAGCGAACCTATGTATGCTCCAACTCCTGGGTCAGCTGATCCCACCCCAAAATGTCATCCAGTCAATCACCCTGTCCTGGGGACATTTGGACTGGAGTCACACACCAGTCACAGCAGCCCACAGAATTCACTGTTTTGTGTTCTTTGAACTTCCTGGAACTATGGGCTCCTCTGGTGTGCTTCTCCAAGGAGTCCTCCAGGGTCCCTTCCTGTCACTCCTACGTAGGCCTGAGCCCCCTCTTTCATGTTGCAAGCTGTGAATCAGGGAGAAGGCAGTTTCCCACCTAACTGTTTTGCTTTGGGGTCCAATATTACATCACTGTCCTTGTGGGCTCCAATTTTCCTTCAGAACTTTCCTGGGTCTCAATGATCAATGTCCCTCACTTTCCTCCTCAAGTTGCTGTACTCCAGTGTCTGTCCCCTAAGCTCAGAGAGGCTGGTTTGCCACTATTCACTGCTCTGCCATCCTCCTGGAAGTAATTGCAAATATCTTTTTGTTATTGATTTCTAGTTTATTGTTTTGTGATCTGTTACTAGACCTTGTATAATTTCTAGTGTTTTCATGGTCAAAGTGTCGTTTTCTGAAGCAGAATTTGAACTATCTTGGTGTGCGTTTAATGTTTTCTGAAGAATTTACAATCTACAGTTATTTGGTGAAGTATTCTATAGCTTTCAATTTTATTATGTTGGTTGACAGTGTTGTTAAATTCAAATATGTACTTACTGATTGTCTACCTGTTGGATTTGTCAATTTCTGATAACAGGATGTTAAATTGTCAATTATAACAAACGTATTTTTTCTCCTTGCAATTCTGTTAGTTTTATCACATATATTAATTATTTGTTGTTACTTGTATGCACTTGGAAGACTGACATATCTTGGACTATTGACAGTTTTGTCATCATGACCTGCCCTTTTTAATCCTGGTGACTTTCTTTGTTGAAGTCTGTTTTTCTGCTGTTAAACAGCTACCTCTACTTTCTTTTGATTAGTGCTGTCACTTTTTTTCCATCCAGTTCTTTTGAACTATACATATCTTAATATTCAAAGTGAGTTTCTCATAGAAAACACAGAGATGGATCTTGTTTTAAGTAGATCCTGATAAACTTCCTTTTTATTTAATTGTAATACATAGTACATTGGCATTTAAGATGATTATTGATGTAGTTGAATTGATTATCTACCACTTTTGTTATTTTTTTTGTTGCCCCTGCTCTTTGTTTTACTTTTTTTTTTTACAAATGTTTCTCTTATGGTTTTAATTGAATATTAATTTTAATTGAGTAATAATTTTTACTTCTGGATGTACTATCACAGTTTTTAAAACTTTAAAAATTATTATTCTAGAATCCACAATACACATTTATATCTAATTCAAATGCACCTTCTAATACATTACACTATTTCATGAGCAACAAATATAAAATATTAAAATATTCTCACTTCCTTCCCCCAATTCTTTGTCATTTATTTCACTTTTATACAAGCATATAAAAGCATATGCATACATAAGCATACATAAACAAAATCAAATATATTGTCATTGTCATTTTGGACAAACTGGTATCTCTTAGATACTTTAAGAGCAGGAAAATGACATTTTTATTGTCTTCTTAATTCTGCAATGTTTTGCTTTATATATATCTAAACTTCTGATATAGATTTTTTTTCTCTTTCTTCTGAATAACTTTTCTCAGTACTGGAGAATGAATCCAGGTCCTTCATACTGCATTACACTGCAGATCCATTTTAATTTCAAAACAGGGTCTTATTAAGCTGTTACATTCTCTGGCTGGGCTTGAACTTGAAATCTTGCTACCTCTGCATCCTAGAAGGATTTTATAAATAGTTTTTTGCAAGGCAGGTCCATCCACAACAAATTTACTAATTTTTTATTTGAGGAAGTTGTACATTTTCATTCACTTTGGGAGGAAATTTCATATGCTCCAAAATTCTAAGCTAATTTTCTTCTTTTTTCAACATTTTTCATATTTCATTCCTGGTTTTTATTGTTTTAATGTTTCTGGAGGGAAGTTGAATATAATTTTTATTTTTATTCTTCTATAGAGGAGGCAGACCCATGTATCTTTAATAGTTTTTTCTTTATTTTTAATTTTCTGAAATTTTACTGTATGACATATCTAGGTTTCTTAGTTTTTTGAGAAGTCTGGCTATGTAGCCCAGGCTGACCTTGAACTCAAGGCAATCCTCCTACCTCAACCTCCTGAGTGCTGGGATAGTTTCCGTTTCTTTTTTTGACATTCTGTTTTGTGTTTTTGAGCTTTCTGGATATGTAGGTTTTGTGGAATGCTCATTAAGAGAAAATTATTGTTCACTTTTCTTTAAACATTGTCTTTCTCTCTTTTTTCCTTCCTTTTGTTGCGCTATTTCCAATATATATATATGTTATACTTTGGCAGTTGTCCCACAATTCTTGGAAATGCTCTCCTGGTTTTTGCATTTATTTTGTTTTTTCTCTTTGCTTTTTCACTTTTGGAAGTCTCTATTCTAGTAATAAGACTAACAAAAACATCCTTCTTTTCTGTTACACTGTTTTTGACTTTTTGGCATTTCCTTTTTTTTTTTTAATTTCCATCTCTTTCCTTCATAATACACTTCTTTTTGCCATTGTCTACTTTTTCTTTTAAATCTTTTGTTATATTGATCATAACTGTTTTTAAAAATCTTGTTTCATAATTTTAACTTATGCAATATTTCTACTCTAGCTTTCATTCTTAGTTCAGCCAGAGAAAACAGTACATTTTTTCTTTTAATATGCTTCACAATGTTTTATAAAGTAGACACGAAGTACTTGGCAAAGGACCTTTAATAATTTTGGTGGAAAGGTGATTCCATCTCAATGGATTGGTAAATCTGTGTCCCTGGACAATAAACCTGACTAGTCCTGCTCAGGTTAGATGGGGCAAAGAGGCTAGAGAGCTGTTTTTTTCCCACCCCACAACATGAAGGTCTAGAGCTGATTGGCTTTTGTTAGTTCCTTTTCTGGATAGTTTAGGCTGTGATAAAGCCCCAGCAGTTTAATCTCTGGTACAATTGTTTCTCCCGAGGACTCACCTTATTGATGAAAACAGAATTCTCTGGTATATTTCAAAAATAGTTCCAATCTTAAGTCCCTGATGGAAGAAGGAAGGTTTTTTTTTTTTTATGATATTCATTTTGGGAGTTGGTAGTTCTGGAGATGAAACATCAGCAAGTATGGGATCTTTCTGTGGGGTAGAGGCGTCCTTAGAACTCTAGCTCGCAAAACGTCAACTGTGACTCTTTAACAGTCGAATTGCTGTTCAGGCTGTCCTGTTCTGGTTGCTGATTTCCATGAAGGTTTGTACTCATGAGTGTGTGGTCTGGATAATCATAATTCTCTATATCCTGTCTACTATTCCAAATTTCAACAGTTTGCCTGATGGCCTCAAATCTCTGATGAATTTCAGCAAGCTCTTTGACTTTTCAGTTCATTCAGCTTTTTATGTGTTGTTAGGTAAGAGTGGTAAATAAAACTTAGTATATGTCAACCAAGAAAACAGAATTCCCTGTAAGAATTTTTACTTTTCAACACTTTTATTAAAAGTTAATAAAGTATAAAATTGCTGGGGATTTAGCTCGGCAGCATAAGTACCTGCCTGGCAAGTGTGAGGTCCTGAGTTCGATCTCCAGTACAAAAAAATATTTTTTAAAGTATAAAATCAGTGATAAACTTCCATCTAAAGAAGTCAGAAAGAGTATAGAAAATTAAGAAAAAGGTAGGAGAAAGATAATGTCTTAATTACTTTTCTCTTGTTGCTGAGAGAAAAATACCCAACACTCAAAGTTAGAAGAGAAAAGGTTAATTTAATTCACAGTTTTGTAGAGGTTTTAGTCCATAATTGATTGGCTATAAGGTAAGGTGTCACATAGCAGAGGGGCAACAGTTCATGCCATCTGGGGTGGTGGAAGACAGTAAAAACAGCAATAGCAAAGAAAGGCTCTTTATGCCCCCCTTTAATCAAATCCAGACTGCTGGGATTAAGGGATGTGCCAATCCAATCGATGGACTGATCCAGAAATTACTCACCTTTAATCCCATCTTTGTACTATGAATCAATCACAAATTCTAGATTCAGTTGCCTCCAAAAAGCCTGCCCCTCATGACTATATAAGGCTTTGGGTAGACATCCAGATACAAACCATAACATCCCACCCCAGCCTTCCAAAAACTCAAGCCCATCCCTTTATGCAAAAGACATTTAGTTTATCTCTAAGAGATGCTAAAGTTCTAACAGTCTAAGCATTCTTGAAAAGTTCAAGTCTCAAGGCTCCTCTGAGATTTAAGGCAAGCTCTTAGCAGTGAGCCCCTATGCAAATGAAAAGAAAGTTAAACATTTCCCAACATTCAATGATGCAAAACAGATACTTTCATTGCAAAAGTTACAAACGGGATAATAGAAAGGAATGGAAAGAAAGCAAGACCAAAATCCAGCAGGGCTAACATTAAGTCCTCTAGGACATGTGTAGCATTTGAGGCAAACTGTGGCAAGTTGTAAGCTTCAAGCAGCTTGCATGGCTCTGCCCCTGTGGCACTTCTGGTGGTTGTAGCTTCCATGGCTTTTCTCTTGGGCTGGTTTGCTCCCTTCTTACAGTTTTCCTAAGATGATCCATGTTCCTGGCTTCTTCAAACTTCTAGAGTCTCCACTGCACCTTTGACTTCACACTCGAAGCTTCATACACTGTCCTCTCAAGGATACAGTTGCTGGGCCCCCAGGCCTTCTTCTGAAATTAAATGAAAGCCTTCCTGACACCACAACACTTGCATTCTGCATGCACCTAAAACTTGTGCCATATGGACGATGCCAAGGTCTGTCAGCTGGGGCAGTAGCCATGCTTCTCTCTTTCTGTGCTATAGGGTTCTAGTGCCTGGATTGCTGGGCACTCTGAAACCAATTCTGAGAAATAAATTCTCTATGCCACCAACACTTTGGAACATGGTACTCCACATCTTTCTTCTCAGAGCAAAATCTTTCACTTTTGCAATTTTAAGGCTGCAATGGGTGAAGACTTGCTGCTTCTTGAGATTCACTCAGGGCATCTTTTATATTCTCCTATTCCTTTTCAGGAATCAAGATCTCCTCAACTCTTATGTTTCCAGGCCACAACTTTACTGGAACTTCTTTTTGGTCAAACTCATGATGTTTTAAAATATTCTATTGGGTTCTTTTTTCTTGATTCTCAGCATAAATCTGGCCAAAAAACCCCAACAGTAGCCATTCCACTGCCTTAATATTTGACTGTCTTGAAATATCTTCTGCAAGATTAATTAGCTTGCCATGCTTAAAATCTCAGTCTTAGGCAATCTCTGGACATGAGAAAAATACAGACAAACTTTCTGTCAAGTCATAACACACATAATCTGGAGTCCAACAGCAAATACAGTCCTTTTCCAGCAGAAACCTCCTGAGCCTGGCCTTTACAGGCAGGATTTCTCTCAATCTTCTTGGGCTTCTGAGCTCTAACCAGAATCTTTCATACAGAACAGCCTAATATGTTCTAGTGCTATGCACTCAGGTGCCATCTCTGAACCTCTCCAAACTCTTCCCACAAGCCATTCTCAAAGGCTTCTGAATCGCATGATCAGGCAACAACCCCACTTCTCTGGTAGCAAATTCTATCTTAGTTATTGTTCTCTGTTGCTGAGACAAAATAATTGACACCCAAAGTTAAAGGTGGAAAGATTTATTTAGCTCACAGTTTTTAGAGGCTTCAGTCCATATCAACTGGCTCCAAGCATGGTGGCACATGGCAGAAGGGAAACAGTTCATAATAGTGGAAGATAGAAAATACAAAAAATAGAGGGTAGAGAAAAGTAAACCTCTCTCTGCCTCTTTTATCTTATCCAGACTGCTGGGATTAGGGCAGTGCCAATCCAATTGGTGGAGTGATCCAGCAATCACTCATTCTTAACCCCAGCATTGCACTCTTAACCCCAGCATTGAATCAATCACAAACTCTAGATTCAACCGCCTCTGAAAAGCCTGCTCCTCATAACTGCATGAACATTCAGGGAGACATCCAAACACAAACCATAACAGGTAGAATACTAAAAGTAATAAAAAGAGGACAATTGTGAAAAAAACAGAAGTCAAAAGTTGATTGTTTGAAAAAATAAACAGTTTAAGATGTGAGCAAATATAATCATTCATACCACAGCAGCGTTTATAGTATAATGTTACTATGCAGAACTTTGATATATAATGAAAGAGAAAAATCTGAACTGTTGTTATCTACTAAAGAAACTGTATTTCTAAGAAATAATCCCATTGAGAAAACCTCAGACCTAATTGGTTTCATTGGGGAATTCTACAAAACACTGGAAGGGCAGAAACATGAAATTGTCATTAAGAAACATGAAATAGTCATTAAAAGACCTTACTGGAAGATGATTCTGACTCCTGGCTGGTGTGTAGAAAGCCAGAAAAGAATGTATAACTTTCTAATCCCAAATATGGCATACATACTAAAAGGAAAGAAAATTGAAGATCAACATGATCTCATGAAGAGGGAACAAAATTCCTTACAAAATTGTGTATTTTGGAAAATAAATTCCAAAGACAAGTAAAAGTTGCTAGCTTATTTTAACACAGAGTTCAATAGTAGACATACATGAGGAACATTTTTCCTATCAAAGAATATGACAAATTCTAAAATTAACACCAATAAAAAGGAATGTCATTTTTTTTCTTTTTGTATCTTATGGAAAAAAGGTAAACAGAACTTCATGACACAGTAATAATAGTGAAACACTCTTTAAACATTTACTAAGTTCATTTGTTCATAGCTTTGGTTCAATTCTCTACTTTTTATTTTTTGATTTTTTTTCTATTTGAGCTATCTCATCTAAACAATGGGGTATTAAGGTCCCCCATTGCAATTGTGTTATTGCCTATTTGATTTTTTGTATCTATTAATATTTGTCTTATATTGTTATGTGCTCCCATATTTGGTGCATACAAATTTATAGTTATTATCTCATCCTCTTGAATTTTTCCATTAACAGCTATATGGTGTCCTCTTTATCTCTTTTGATCATTTGTGGTTTGAAATTCATATTGTCTTCAAAAGCTACTCTTGCTTTATTCTGGTTTCTTATAGCATGGAAGGTTGTTTTCCATCTTTGAATTTTAGCCTATGAATTTGTTTTTTGAGTTAAATGCATTTTTTGTATGGAGGATATTGTTGTATCTTGTTTTTTATTTATAGAAAAAAAGCAAAATAGAAAAAAGGGTAGAAATGATACAGAATTTCAAAAAATAACAGAAATCACTAGTTGATAAATCATATATTGTTATCTTAGAAGTAGTTGTTCAAGTCACAAAATCAAAGCATAAAAAGTGAACAATCAAACAATGACAAAGTAGGTATACACATATAACTGTATGTATGTTTAAGTGTGCAAGATGGATCTTGTTTCTTGATCCATTCTGCCAATCCATTTCTTTTGATTGGTGAATTAAGGCCATTTACATTGACGATTTTAAGTAACATGTATTGGCTTGTCTTTGTCATTTTATTTTCCTGTTGCTGGTTCTCTGTTTTTCCCCTCTGTTTAATTTATTTAATTGCCTGCCTTGCTTGGTGGTTTCTTTCTTTTGTGGTTCTTTAATTTTATCTCTGTCTAGATCATTGTTCAGTACTCATTGCATGATTGGTTTGGTGGTCATAAATTTCTTCAGTTGTCCTTTGTTATGGAAGTGTCTTATTTCTATGTTAATTTTTAAAGACATTTTTGCAGGATATATAAATCTGGATTGGAAGTTATTTTCTTTCAGACTTTAAACACTTCACTCCAAGCTCTTCTTGACTTGAGGGTTTGTGTTGAGAAGTCAGCTGTGATTCTAATGGGCTTCCTTTATAGGTGATCTGTTTCTTTTTGCTATCAGCTTTTAATATTTTGTACTTGTGCTGAATTGCTCAGATCTTGATTATTATATGTTTAGGTGTAGATTTATTTTGGTCATGGCCATTTGGAGTCCTATATTCTTCAATTATCTGTATGTTAGATTCTGTTTACGTGCTTGGAAAATTATCTGATATTACTTCTGCAAATAGTTTTTTATGTCATTTGGGATACTTCCTGTTTTTTCATTGACACCTACCAGTCTTATATTGTTTTTGACAACATCATCTTGCAGTTTCCTGATCCCTTGTTATTTTTAAGAGGTTTTTCCTTTTGTGATCACTGGCTTTGACCATGTCTTCAAGGTCTGAATGTATGTCTTTAGTTTTGTTCAAATAGTTTTGGCAGCTTTCAAGAGAATTTTTGATTTCCTGGATATCTGTTTAAAATTCATTATGCGTGCTCTTTCTTTCCTATATTGTTCATTCAAGTGTTCCATCATTTTCTATGCTCCACTAACAGCGGATAAAACAAAGATAACTGAAAAAGAGGTAGAATTAAGGCTGGAGGATGCAGGACAATTCCACAAGCTTTGGGAAACTAGAGAAGAGGGCAGAAAAGAAAAAAAAACAAAGGAATAAGTAAGTGATAACCTGAACTTGGTCTCTGGGTTGGGAGATGGGATTAGTTTTCTGTGACTAGAGTTCTCCCCAACCATTTAGAAAAAAGAAAATAAAAGATAAAAAAAGAAAAAAGGAAAATTAAACAAAGATAGCTAAAATAAATCATAAAAAGAAAAAGAAAAGCAGCAAGACAGCTTCCCTGCTTCTATTCTGTGTGCCTTTGTCCTGAAGCACAATGGTGGTTCACCTAACTTACCACCTGTTGCTCCTACTATTAATGTTTCTTTGGGCTTTTCTGTCCCATTAGTCCTGCCTGTCCAACATGTGAACTCTAGTCAGGGACCTACTGTGTGGCTGGCATTCCTCTGGTCCCCTGGTCCCATTGATGTAGTGGGCAGAAGTCAGTCACCTGAATTCCTCCTGCTGGGCTGGTTGCTGGGTCCATGATACAGGAGGAAAAGCCAGTCACTTGAATGTTCCTGCTAGGCTAATTGCCAAATCCAACAATGTAGGGAGGAGAAGTTGTTTCTAACTTTAATTCAATTTTTCAGTCACTGATGGCTTCTTAGGAAAATAAATGCAGGTGGATAATCTTATATTTTTCCCTCAAGGTAAGAATATCAAGCTCTTTTTTCTTAAAAACTACATTGTGATGAACTCCCAAAACTGAAACATAATAATTAAATTTTTGGATCACTGCTATCTTTCAGGAGTTGGGAGACTTAAAGACAGATGAACCATAAAAATTAAATTAAAATTTGAGGTTAAATGAACAAAAATATAAATTTATAGTAAAGGCCATTTTATATATATATAGGAATAAATTTCTCATTTTTTAAATAGAGTTAAGTCCCAAATTTAAAGTCTTATAGTACAAGAAATTCCCAATTAAATTTCTCAGTGCCATAGTATCCCTTGAACAGTTTTGTTAAATATTTTTTAGAGCCTCCTAAGCTACTTGTTATTGAAATAGAAGGGGTCCCCTAAGAAAGAAATCTTAAAAAAAACAAAAAAATCTTTTTGGAGTGTATATGTTACAGACCCAAAATCAGTCCACATTGGATTCGTCCATATTTTGAAATAAAGGTACAATAACCTCCTCATTTTAGTGATGATGGTAGTTCATATTGATAAAACCTGATGCAAACCTGATACCTAAGGATAAATAGAAGTTAAGAATCTGACCGTGACCATCCATCTTTTTCTGCTTCATATTTCCTTTTATGGAACTAGTCCTTTCAACTTATCTCTGTTTTATAACCAGGTGGAACAAGTAGATTTGTTACACTAATGGTGATGTTAACTTTATTTGGTTAAATTGACATCTGCCAAATTTTGCAGTCTAATAAATATAAATAGTAGGTAATTTGAAGGAAAGTCACTTCATAGTATTTATTAATGATTAAACTTTTTATTCACCAGTTTATCTTTTGATAGCTATTGCTTAAGTGAATTACATGATTGGAAACAAGTTATCTGCTATCTCCATCACACCCTCCATTTTATCAGCTCACATTCTACTTTCAAACAAACTTGCTTTCTTCATCAGTTATCTGTTTAAATATTTATATCAGCATTTAGATATATATTTCATAGTTTATAATCCATTGCTATCATTATCACAAATTGACTCAAATTTAGTAAGTGGGAGTGGACACATTTTTTCCATGAGTGGAATGGCAACTTTTATATAAATTTCAACTTTGCCTTTTACATATAGCTAGAGACAAACTTTGAAATATCAAGCAGAAACATTTTGGGCACAGTGAGTCATTTTATGCCTGTTTAATTTGCTCGGTAAAAGCCTCCTGCTGCTGTGGCCCATAGTTTCTAGGTGCTTTTTCAGAAAGTAATGAATGATATGATGAGTGAGATGACAGTGATGATGACCTTTTGGTATGTTTATCAAGAAGAAACTAAAGTAGAAATTAAACAATATCTACAACTGAGCCAAAATACAAGTACAATTTACCAGAACTTGTGGGACACAGTGAAAGCAGTCCTCAGAGCGAAATTTATTGCGGTAAATTGTCACATCAGGAAAATGGAATGAATATAGATAAACAATCTAATGCTGTACCTCAAACTTTTAGAAAAAAAAGATCAAGTTAAGCCCAAAACCCAAACGATGGAGGAAATTATAGAGATCAGAGCAGGAGTCAATGCAACTGAAACTAAGAAAACCATATGGAGAATAAATGAATTGAACAGCTGGTTGTTTGAATGAATAAATAAAATTGATAAACCTTTAGTCAAACTTATCAAAAAGAGGAAAGAAAAAACTCAAATCCATGCAATATAAAGGATAAAATCACCACGGACCCTGTGGAAATACAGAAGATCATCAATACCTGCTACAAAAAGGATAAAATCACCACAGACCCTGTGGAAATACAGCAGATCATCAATACCTGCTACAAAAACTTTTATTATCATAGGTTCAATAACACAGAAGAAATGAACATTCATAGAAACATATCAATTATAAAAGCTGGATCAAGAAGATGTAAAACTCCTGAATAACCCAATTTTAATTAATGAAATTGAAAATGTAATTAGAATTTTACCAACAAATAAAAGCAGAGGTCCTGATGGATTTACTGTTGAATTTTGCAAGAAATTTAGGAAAAAAATATTGCCAGTACTCTTCAAACTCTTTAGTGAAATTGAAAGGGAAACAAGTCTCCCTAACTTATTCCTGAAAGGAAGTATTACTCTAATAGCAAAATCAGAGAAAGACCCAACCAAAAAAAGAGAATTACAGGCCAATTTCCCTAATGAACATAGATGTAAAAATCCACAATAAAATACTGGCAATCAGAATACAGAAAATCAGCAAGTTTATTATACACCATGATCAAGTGAAATTCATCCCAGGAATGCAGGGGTGGTTCAACACACACAAATCAATAAATGTGATACATAATATGAAAAGTGTCAGAGACAAGAATTACATGATCATTTCAATAGATGCAGAAAAATACTTTGACAAAATCCAACATTCATTCATGATAAAAAATCTTACAGAAAATCAGAGTAGATGACCTTTTCCTCAATGTGATAAAAGCCATATGTGGTAAACCAATAGCCAACATCTTACTAAATGGATGAAAACCAAAAACATTCAATCTAAAATCAGGAACAAGACAAGGATGTCCATTATCACCACTCCTATTCAATATAGTACTGGAAACATTAGCCAGAGCAATCAGACAAGAAAGACAAATAAAATGACTTAAGAATAGGAAAGGAAGAAGTTAAATTATCATTATTTGCAGAAAACATAATATTTTACATAGAAAACCCAAAAAATTCCATTGAAAGACTTCTAGATGTAATAACCAAATTCAGTAATAAAGCTGGATTCAAAGTTGACACTCAAAATCAATGGTATTCTTGTACACAAACAATAAATTCACTGAGAGAGAAATAAGGAAAATCATGCACTTCACAATAGCATCCAGAAAAATGAAATACTTAGGAAGTAAAATCTAACAAAGGAAGTAAAAGATCGATTCAGTGAAAATCACAACACTCTGAAAAAAGAAATTGAAGAGGACCTCAGAAAATGGAAAGACATTCCTTGGTCGTGGATAAGAAGAACAAACTTCATGAAAAAGGCCATTTCCCCAAATTGTTATACAGATTTAATGCAATTCTAATCAAAATACCATTAGTATACTTTATAGAAGTAGAGAAATTACTCCTAAAATTCATTTGGAACCAGAAGAGACCTAGAATAGCAAAGGCAATTCTAGGTAACAAAGGCAAGGCAGGAGGCATCACAATCCCTGACCTGAAGTTATACTACAAAGCTACTGTGAAAAAGTCAGCATGGTACTGGAATAAAAACAGATGTGAATATCAATGGAATAGATTAAATAATATACCTACAACTACAAATACACTCAGCAACCTCATTTTTGACAAAGGTGCCAAACATGGTCACTGGACAGAGCACCTCTTTAATAAGTGGTGCTGAAAAAACTACTTTCCAAATGCCAAAAACTAAAACTCTACCATGCCTATCACCACACACTAAACTAAAGTCAAAATGGATCAAAGATTAAGTATTAAAACAGAAACACTAATTCTGCTGGGAGACAAAAGAAGTAGTAAGATGTAGGTATTGGCAGAGAGTTTGTGGACAAAAATCAAACTGCATGGGAAATACTTCCCAGAATCAACAACTGGGATCTCATCTTATTAACAAGTTTTTGCATGCAAGTGTTGCATCTCCACCAGAATGAAAATAAATCCCACAAATTGGGAAAATATCTTAGCCAACTGACCCTCAAACAAAGGACTTCTATCAAGAACATATAAAGAATTAAAAAAAGCCAGGCCCCCAAAATTCAAAGACCCAATCCAAAAATGGGCATCAGAGATGAATACACAGTTCTCAGATGAAGAAATATGAATGGCAAATAAATACATGAAAAAATGTTCAACATCATTGGTCATTAGAAAAACGCAAATTAAAGCAACACTGAGATTCCATCTTACTTCAGAAAGAATGGCTATAATTAAGAAATTAACCAATAACAAATGCTGGAAGGGGTGTGGGGAAAAAGGAACTCTTCTCCACTGTTGGTGGGAGGGTAGACTGATGCAGCCACTGCGGAAATCAGTGTGGAGGTTCTTCAAAAAGCTAGGATTAGAGGTTCTATTATATGACCCAGCTATCCCACTACTGGGTATTTTACCAGAAGAATTGAGAACATCATACCACAGTGATATATGTGCACCCATATTTATAATAGTACAATTTGTCATAGCCAGATCTTGGGACCAACCCAAATGCCCATCAATTGAGGAATGGATAAAAAACAATGGAGTACTACTCCACAATAAAGGATTGCATTGAGGCTTTTATAGGCAAATGGATGCAACTTGAGACCATACTCATAAGTGAAATAAATCAAACTCATATGTGTAAAGACCGTAATGTCTACCTAGTGTAAGAATCTGAAAGAGCAAATATCCAAAATCTATGATAAATATTGTGTAAAGGTAAGAAACTGATTAAAGGGGGAAAATAACTGAGATATGGGAAAGGAGGAAAAAAGAGAAAAGGAAAAAATATACCAAATTTGTGTATATATATATATATATATATATATATACACTCATAACATAGTTAAGAGAACTATACTACTAGTTCTATTAGTTTTTGGAAAATAACAGTTAATACTCATATTATTAGATCAGTTTTTCATGTCTATATCTGGTAATCTAAGCAACTCTTTTGAAGATAACAATATGCAATATAACAACCATTCTATCAGCCGGTTTAAAAATCCTATTGTTTTGGGTTTGTTGTTGTTATTTGTCTCTTTTTCTTTTCTGCTTTTTCCCCCCTTTTAAACAACAAAAAAGAAGTTTTTAATTTAACCTTCTTTCAATATTAAAACTTCAAAAAAGGGAAACAGTAAACAAATTCGTTATTGTAATTCTTGACTTTTTAAAGCTATCAGGAAACTGCTAAGACAGAATGTGTATAACCAGCTCTTAGTAACAATCGTTAAATCAAATCCCAGACAGAAAGTAAGTACAGTGAGTTCCAAGGTGGAGTCTTTCAAGTTGCCATGTAAATAATTATTTCTATTAAAGACAAGAAAGGCTATGCACTGTGATTCAGTCAAATGATAAAAAATTTCAAAGGTTTATCTGGTTGCTCTGCCTATGTTTCCTCCCATACATTGTTTACTGTGTAAACCTCAAACTCTTCTTGGTGGAAGAATGAAGATGATTCCAAAGAAAATGACTCGGTATATTTTTTCATGAGCACTCCCAAGATTTCAGAGAGAAACCAGAGCTATCTGTGCACACATTTTAACTTAATTAGGTTAACACTGCTTTTGAATACCAGCCAGGAGGTGGTAAGAGTGGAAGTGGGTAGATGGCAGGCCCAGTGAAGCCCAGTGCGCTGGCTCCACGAGCAACAGTATTCCCAGCACACAACATTTAGAGCTGTAATTCAACAGTCTCAATTTTTATAACACTTAGATATTGGATTTGAACTTTAACATGCAAAGAAATAGCTTGGAAATCTTATTAAAATACAAATTCTTAGGCCTGACCTAGAGTTTCTGACCCAGTCTGTCTAGTAGCAGGAGAGACAAATTATTTTCAGAACTATCTCAGCTGATTTTAATGCTGCTTTTCCAAGAATTGTGAGTTACTGGTATAGCTGGTAAAAATTTTATAATATTCTAATGGTGATGTAGACTTTTCCTCCAAGGACTTGACAGCAGCTCTACTCTCTGTGCTGTATCATCATATTAGAATGGGATTAAAAGGTAAGAGCAAAAAAGCCACCTGTCAATGGTTTAGTTGTGGACAGTTAAAATGAGACCTGTTCTTATCTTGCTTGTAAAAGTAATCCAGACCCTACAGTTACATAGTTAGTACTCGTTGACACATTACTTATTACTAAATTCTAGTGGTCTCAATTGAATTATATCCATTGACCTCACCCTTGATCATGTAATACAAAACTATATTTTTAAATGCATAAACACAGTCCAAGTAGGCTTAAATGCAACCTCTTTAATGTCCCACAAGTGAATTAAAACTCTTAATGAGGCCATATCCTTAAACAAACAAGCAAAAAATCTTCACTGTTGTTTTCAGGCTAACAGTGTCCTTTCTAAATTTCCCTTTTCCAAATAACTATCACTTCTAATTTGAGAGTAATCCCTTGTTGCAGTTTTATCGATTAATTTAGGATTCAATTTCAGGTAATTCAAGGTTTAAAATCTTTGCTGAAATAATTTTCCTAAAGAGAATTTTCCTTTTATCAAGGGGCATCATTAGATACAGCAGACAACTGGGTAAGGGAAAGTGCTAATTTTCAAATTCTATCACTGCTCTGCTCAAAATTTTCCAATAAGTTCTATCTCATGCAAAGCAAAATCCTGACTCCTTGCTGAGTTTGCAAAAGCAGCCTTCAATGACCTTACTCCTAGTAACTTCACTGACATCAATTTCTGCCTCCTCTTCTCTTCCCCCAAGCGGCCTTTGCACTTGCTTTCCCTAGTTGAGTGATGCCTTTTCCGGATTACATCTCATGGCCTACCCCCTTCCCACCATATTTAAAAAGTCTTCGTTTCTCTTCATGAAAGCTTCCCTGTTATAAATTGTAAGAGCTCTTCTCTTAACACAACGCATCTGTATCTCATGCTTTACTTTTATTCCCTACATTTTCCACGTAGTGCTTCTATATTTTATTGTTTGTTTCTATCTATCAAGTGAAACAGATAATTTTCTTCACTAAAATGTAGCTTCCATGGTGGTATGTGCTTGACTGCTCTTCCTTTTGCATGGCTGTAACCCATGGCATCTCTCACTGTAGAGAGTAACTTAGTCACAGGATGAATGAATAACCTTGTAACCCTGGAGAGACTCTTCAACCAGCCACATTGTTGGTTGAAGACATTTGTAGTCCTACATCTGTTGGCAATTGTGGGAGAGTTGGCAAAGCCTGGGGTTTCAGTGTTGGAGCAATCTGTGCCAACCTGGTCCTGACACCCAGGCCTATATATCTCTCAACTTCTTTGATGCTCTCTTGTCGATGTCTTTTAATCTTTTCTAGGACTCAGGAAACGTCCCCTCAAGCTTTTTCCTTAAGAAAAAAGAATTTGAGAACAACTTTAGGCCTTGTTTATGCCCTGTTTATGTTTGACCAAATGGCAGGTATGTTTTACTATTGCTGCCCCGAGATCCTCCAAAGCAATCAAAGCAGTTGATTCTTCTCAGATTTCAAGTGGGAAATGTATATACGCCCTTCTCCAATTTCTAAAACTACAAGATTGGCCCCTGGTGTCTTTTTCTTTTTTCCCCTGATGCCTTTTGGGTAACCTGTGTTGTTCATTATCTTGCTTCAAATATTAACCAAAAACTGGATTACTTTTCATGCTATTTGGGGAAAAAATGGCATTAAATTTGTTTGTCATATTGTTGTTGTTGTGTTTCATTTTAAAAGACTGAAAAAGCAAATGATTGTATCAATTCTCTCTCAGAGCCTAGTATAGTCATATTATTGAACTCCTGTACTGCTAGACTCATAATGCTTCTCCTCCATTATTCATGTTTGGAGAGCAGCATTGCAAGGGTAAGTCTTGGGCCCAAATAGTTTGACATAATAAGCTTAAAATGCAGGGCTGAAAGATTACCACTCAATTTATTTTTGGCCAAGCACTCATCAATTGTTTCTGAAGTAGGAATTCAGTATCTTATTCAAATTATTGGTACTCAGATGCTGTTTCTAGGAACTTAAGGGCCTGAGAAGAAATAGTGTAGCTCCCACCTAAAGGTCAGATTTCAAACTCAGGAGAACAACCTCTGGGAAGACCGTAGAATGGGAGCAGCAAACAACCTCTCTGATGTTTGGAATCCAGACACTAGAAAATGGCAATGTGAGGAAGAGATGGAGGGAATTGGGTCCTTGGGACCCAGAAAGTTATAAAGCAGGAGTTAGAGGCCACAGGAGGAGCAAAGAGAGGCTCCAAAAGTAGAAGAGAGGTGGCAAATGGCCCTTTCTCCCTGAGCCCCAGCTTTTAGTGTGTGTGAAAGGGGTGGCTTAAACCTGCAAAGGCACAGTGACTACTGACAACTCCAGAAGTAACCACAGAGAAACACACTAGTGGAATTGTGCAGAGGGTGCAGCAGACTGCAGTTGCTAGTGAGTTATTCATGTTCAGATACCCCCCCAGGAGAGGACAATTGGCCAGTAGCCATTTTAGAAAGGGGCCAACTAAAGTTAGGACTTCAGGGAGATCCAAGATGGCTGACTGAGTGGTAGCACGATAGAGAGCCTCTCTGAAAAAACAAAACAAACAAACAAAAAAAACAACTTAGATGCTAGAATCTAACAACATGGAAAAAGCCAGACAAAAGAAGACGAATTCTCATGACCCAGGAAGAAACTGAAGAAAAAGAAAAAGAAAAAGAAAAAGAAAAAGAAAAAAATAAAAAGAAAGAAGAAATGTGGACAGAGGGCTGGAGCTGGGCAAGCTCCAGTCACTGTACTGGGTGTGTCTTAGAGTCAGGTGACTAACGATGGAGCTGAGGTTGTGGCCCTGCTGAGAGCAGGGGTTGGTGAGCTTGAGACCCTCAGCTGGAGGAGGTGCTGCAGCAGGGAGAGGAAATGGGGAGTTGAGCTGTGCAAACTTTGTTGAGTGATGAGAACTGGATTCCGCAGAGCAGGAGGACCGGCTAGATGACATTTTGGAGTTGGGCAGGGCCGGCTTGAATCAAAACCTGAGGTGGCATCAGTCAACAGCTCTTGGTCCAAAGCAGATTGGTGGGATCTGCTTGGGCTGGGCCAGGCCCCTGGTTGCAACCCAATAGCTGGGGACAAGGCAGTCTTGAGCCAGTGGCATCTCCAAGGAACACACAAATGTGCTGAAGCATCCACTGGGTGACTGACTTAGGGGGAGGGGTCAGCTCACAGAGTGCACCTCGTAGACTGGCAGTGGACTGGGGGGGTGGTGGCACTTCCCTAGCCAGTGCACTGCAGAAAAACTGGGCAGTGTGAGGGGCCTGGAGACCTCCACCACCCATGTGTCTGAAGGGAGCTAGAAACATGACAAGACAGAGAAACAGCAGAAGGCCTCCAACCACCGAACCAGTGAAAGTGGGTCCAGTAGAGGTAAATGCAAAGGAGGTTGAGGGCAGCAAACTTGTAATATCAGACATGGAAATAAAAAAATACTTCCATGACCTCATCAACGAATTTGAATCTGCGGTTCTAACTCAGGAGAAGCAAGATATAAGAAGATTAATAAAAGAAATCCTGGATAATCCTCAAGTAGACAAAATGAAAGAATGGAGGAACCCAGAGAAAGGAGAGAAGCGTTTTATGAAGAACATAAACAAAATCTAGAATACATGAAACAGATCCAAAGAGAATATCAGGAAATTAAAAGCTCCATTGAAAGCTGGCAAAACCTTTTAACAGAAACTAAAGAAAAACTTTCAAGACTTGAAGATAGATTTGCAATGTATGATTGTGAAAGGAAGGCTCTCTTAAAAATAACAAGGAGCCAGGAAGCAATGATACAAAGGCTAGAAGATGGCAAGAGAATTTATAACCTAAGAATAAAAAATGTGAATGAAAATTCAGCAACAAATACAAATGAAATAAGAAGTCTATTCACAGAAATAATTAAGGAAAACTTCCCAAACATAGGTAATGGAAGTGAAGTTCAGATATATGAGGTGTACAGAACTCCAGCCAGCTACAAACAAAACAGATCTACGCCCAGACATATAATAATCAGGATCCCAGAAATCCATCACAAGAACAGAATATTAAAAGTGGTCAGAGAAAAGAAACAGATTACCTATAAAGGAAAACTCATCAGACTCACAGCAGACTTCTCAATGCAAACCATCAAATCAAGAAGAGCTTGGAGCAAAATATTCCAAGCTCTGAAAGAAAATAACCTCTAACCCAGATTCATGTACCCTGATGTACCCTGCAAAACTGTCTCTCAAAATTAATGGAGAAACAAGTTATGTCCATGACAAAGAGGAACTGGGGAAGTTCATGACCACCAATCCAACCCTGCAGAGAATACTGAAGGACATTCTAGAGAGAGAGAAGAAAATCACCAGGGTTCCAGGAATAATGGCAGAAAGGCCTCAAAGAAAGGGGCAGACAGTGGAATGAAGGAGAAAAGTAAACAAACAACAATGACAGAAAAATAGCATAGCAGAAGTAAGACAGAAGATTGGTTATATCACTGTTTTATCTTGACTGATTTTATTTGAATCTGGTGTGCTTGAGAGTATCAGGTCTGAGAGTAGAGGCAACTACTCTGAAGATGACAAGATTCAACAAGATACCCATTCTGTTTTGATTATTAACTGCCTTTGAAGTCCTATAATGTCTTCAATGTTTAGTTTTTATTAATAGTGTAATGCAATGCTAAGTTTAATTATACTATGTCTGTGATATAGACAATTTTATTGAAAATAACAAGAGACATCATAGTAACTACCATAGATTACCTAGTATTGTAGTTTTATATGTCCTTTTCATTTCGTGTTTCTCTAGGAATTTGTATTGTTGACTTGTTTTGATTTGTTTCTCCCTCTGATACAGGAAGGCTAGGTATACATGTAGAGAATTATACATGTGTAGAACTTTTAAGTAGTTTATGAGAATAGATTATAGTTATTGTAAAGAAAAAAAGAGAGGAAAAGAAAGTATTCTAAAGGATATAACTGCATGTATGTTTAAGTGTGTAGGATTGATAACCATATTACTAAGTTTTTGTTGGATAGATGAACAGAACTGGTTGCAGTGTCACTGTTTAAATGTCCACTTTGTAGGCTTTACTTTTGTGACTTGAACAACTACTTCTAAAAGGAAATTATATAATTATCAACTAGTGATTTTTTTACTGGTTACTATTTTGTTTTTGAAATTCTGTATTATTTATACCCTCTTTCTGTTTCAATTTTTTTCTTTAAAGAAAAACAAACAAACAAACTAAAGTTGGGACTTCAGAGTAGCTTCAGGTTGGCTCCATCTAGGGCTCCAATTGCCAGGGTGAAGCACAGTCAAGTTCAAGGTGGAAGGAGGTCAGAGACCCCAGTTCAAGCTAGTAGGGATCTGAGTTCAAGCTGGTAGGAAGTGTTTTGGGCTGAACAATTCAGATCTCAGCCTCACAATCAGAAACTAGAAGGAGCCTAACTTTCAGGGGAACAAAGGGCCAGGTCTGCTGGGATTATCAGCTCCATAATTCTACTGCTGGCCTGCTGGAATCAATCAATACAGGTGTGGGCTCTGTAGGCCCTTTCTGTAAACTGGTAGCATCAGAGACATGCCCCAAAGTGGACGTTTTTTTCTGCCTTTCTTCCTTTCTTTGCTTATTTATTTACTTATTTTTTAATTTTAATTTTTTTCTTTTTCTTGATTGTGCTTGTATTTAATGAGAACATCATTTCTAGTGTTTGTTGCTGTTGTTATTGTATTCTCTTTTAGTTCTGTTTCTTCCTTCTTTCTGTTCCTCCTGCCTGCTTCACCAGTCCCCAAAGCTTACACAGTTACCCTGTGTGCTCTAGCCTTGCATCTAACCCCATTTTCTTCTATTTCTCTGTTTTTCCCCTTTTAAACTTACTCCCCTGAGGGTAAAATTGTTATAATGAGGGGTATTTACCTTACAAAATTTTATGATTTGTTTTAGATTTTGTAATATAACTACCAGTCCTGCTCATATGGCTAAAAGTGTCAAATTAATGGTAACCAAAGTTTGCCATTTTCTAGGATATGCTTGATGCTATAGTTATTACTGTTTGTGCTACTTTAGCCAAGGTGCTAAAATGGTTTTAGTCAGTTATTTTACCTTGTATGCCGAGACTGAAATTGCCTGAAGTGCATAAATAATAATAAAAGCCAGTGCCAAATAATCAGGGGCTGGGCCAAAAAGGCAATAATTTCTCATCCCCAGTAAATTTAAAATGAAGGATCTTGCAATAGACTCAAAACCCAAAAGCCAGTTACTCCTGTAAGACATCCTGGAGAAGGAATCTTTCCTAAGGGTTACTGATACTAGTAGTAAAGATACCTATCAGAAGTAATTTATAAGCATCAATGTGGGAATTAAACTAAAAAAAAAAAAGAAAAAAAATGAGAAGACATGGAAGCAAGATGCAACCCCTGACTTTCTACTGATGCAAGGCAAACCAAGAGAGTAGTAAAGTGGAACAGTTTGAAAGCCATGTACTTGAACGAACTTAAGTAATAACAGTGGAAGAAACAAACAAAATGAATGAAGTTATAGAAAAAATCAAATCACAGATGATTTCCAAGATAACTAAAGAGATGAAGAACATAATGAGGGACATTGCTAGTAAATCTAGAGTAGATATAGATTAAAAAAAATAGAGAAGCTTAGAAAATTGATGGAAATCATGAATGCCCAACACAAAAAAGAAATGGAATGCATGAAAGAGATTCAATCAAATATCCATGAGATTAAAAGTTTTATTGAAAATCTGTGCAGCAGATGAAGCAATGTGAGGATAGATTCTCAAATATAGAAGACATGATTGTAGTTAGTGATCCTAAAAAGAAAGATTTCTCAAAAATAACATGGAATAATGAAAAATCAATCCATAGCTGCTAGAAGGTCCAAAGAAGAATTACATGAGATTGATTAGAAAATTATGAAAAAATAAATGACATAAAAAACCTGTCACAGAAGGAATTGCAGAAAACTTCCCAAGCACAGAAAAATAATTTGATATACAGATAAGTGAGGCATATAGCACTTTAATTAGTCATGATTTTTTAAAAAAATCTACCAATGTGTGTGATAGTCAACATTTCAGAAATTCAACACAAGGAGACAATATTGAAGCTGTTAGAAGAAATAAATCACTTATAAAGGAAAGCCCATTTATAATAACATGAGACATCTCTACACAAACCCTTAAGTCTTAAAGTGAAGTATATCAAGTCCTAAAAGAAAACAACTTCCAATCCAGATTGATTCATCCTGAAAAACTACCTTTTAAAATCAGAGAAATAAGATGCTTCCATGATAAAGAACATCTGAAGAAATTCATGACCATCAAACCAGACCTCCAAAATCTTCTGAAGGATTCTAGAAAGAGATAAGGGAGACTACAACTCTGTGAACCCCAACATAATGAACCTACCAGCTAAGTAATTAAACAGAAAGGAAAGAAAGATAATCAACAGTAGGAAAATAACATGACAAGTATAAGTTAATCGGCATCATTTACAATGATCAATGCCCGAGGTTTAATTTACCAGTCAAAGAAAACAAATTGGCAGAATGGATCCAGAAAAAAGATCCAACAATATGCTTCATACAATAAATATATTTAACTCAAAAAGAAACACACAGACTGAAAATCAAAGGGTTGAAAATAATACTCCATGTAACAAAAAGTTGGAAAAAAGTAGGGGTAGCTATTTTATTTGTAGACAAAGTGGATTTCAAGCTATGACTTATCAACAGAGAAAAAGAAGGTCAATACATACTCATTAAAGAAACAATCAAGAAGTCAGAGATAATTATAAGTATATATGTACCAAACACCAGCTCACCAAATTATATAAAACTATTATTAACAGACATGAAAAGTAAAATATGCATGAATACAGTTGTAAGGGAAAACCTCAATACCCCACTTTCTCAAATAGACAAGTTAATTAGGAAGAAAATGAACAAAGAAATATCAGAACTGAACACAACTGTTGAACAAATGGACATAGATATCTACAGTGTCCTACCCCACAACATCAGAATACACATGTTTCTCAGATACACATGTGACAGTCTCCAAAATAGACCACCTACTAGGTCATAGAGCATGCACAGGTAAATGCAAAGATATTTAAATTATCCCAAGAATATTATCAAACTGTTGTACAATAAAACTGGAAATCAGTGGCAAAAGAAACCACAAACATTTCATAAAAACATGGAAATCAAATAACACCTTCCTGGATAAACAGTGGGTCACAGATGAAATTAAAGAAGAAATCACAATATTTTTACAAGTAAATGACAATACTAGTATAATATACTGGAATTTATTGGAAACAATGAAAGCAGTCCCAAGAGGCAAATTTAGAGCAGTAATCAGATAAAATAATCAGTAATTAGTAATCAGATAAACAAGCAGCTCAAACAAACAACCTAAAGTTGAAGCTTCTAGGAAAAGAGCAACCTAAACTCAAAGCACATATGAGGTAGGAAATATAAAAATCAGAACAAAAATTAATGCAATTGAGACAAAGAAAACAATGCAAAGAAATAATGAATGGAAGAATTTATCTTTAAAGGGTAAATAAAATAGGTAAACATTTAGCCAAACTTTCAAGAAAAGGGAAGAAAAGACCCAAAACCTTGCAATTAGGAATGAAGGCTAAAATTGCAACAGGTTCTGCAGAAACCCAGAAGATCATCAACACTTACACTGAAAACCTGAACTCTAATAAGATGGAAAACACAGAACAAATGGACAGATTCCTAGTCACATATGAATTACCAAATTTGAATCAAGAATATAACATGATTCTAAATACCCAGTATCCGTCAATGAAATTGAAGATGTGATTAAAAACCTATCCAAGGAAAGCACCATTCCTGACACATTCACTGCTAAATTTTACAGGAAATTTAGAAAGCTAATGCCACAACTACTCAACCTCTTCAAAGAAATTGAAAGGGAAGGAATACTCCCAAAGCAATTCCTAGAAGCAAGCATTACCCTGACACCAAAACTAGAGAAGAGAAGAATCCAAACAAAAAAGTACTACAGCTCAATCTCCCTAATGAACAGATGCAAAAGTCTTCAGTAAGATGCTGGGAAACAGAATGCAGCAAATCATCAAGAAGGTTATACAGTATGATCAAGTAGACTTCATCCCAGAGATGCAAGGATGGCCCAATATATGTAAATCATTAAATATAATGCACCATATTATCAGAGTCAAGAACAGAAGCTACATGATCATCTCAATAGATACAGAAAAAGTGTTTGACAAAGTCCAACACTCGTTCATGATAAAAACCCTACTGAAAATTGGAAGAGATGGTCTTTATGTCATTCTGATAAAAGTCATCTATGACAAAAATAATTAGCATAATACTAAATGTCAAAAACTGACATCTTTCACTTTAAAATCAAGACAAGAATGTCCAGCATCACAACTCTTATCATTGTTCTGAAAATATTAGCCAAACAAATTATTCAAAGTAAAGAAATAAAAGGAATAAGAATAGGAAAGTAAGAAGTTAAATTATCAGTATATGTAGGTGACATGATACTCTATACATAAGAGTCCAGAAATTTCACCAAAAAGACTTCTAGATTTTACAACTAAATTCGGTAGCTAATACAGTCAATACTCAAAAATCTATAGCATTCCAGTACACACGTAACAAACTCACATTGAGAGAAATTAGGAAAACCTTTTACAAAAGCATCCAAGAAAAAAAAAATCTTAAGAATAAATCTAATGAATGAAGCACAAAAAAACCACCCTTTTATATTGATACTATAGTATTCTGAAAAAGAAGATTGAAGAGAATATCAGAAAATGGAAAGATAAACCTTGCTTTTGGGTAAGAAAAATAATATTGGAAAAATAACCACGCTTCCAAAATTGTTATGCAGCATTAATGCAATCCTGATCAAAATACCAATGTCATACAACACAGAAATAGAGAAAACAATCCTGAAATTCATTTGGAACCAGAAGAAGACTAGAATAGAAAAAGCACCTCTGAGTAGAAAGACAAGGCAGGGTACATCAAAATTCTTGATTTGAAATTATACTACAAAGCTACTGTGATACAAACAGCATTATTCTAGGAAAACAAACACACAAAAAATAAAAACCCAAACAGACCTGAAGATCAATGGAATCAACTAGAAGTTGCAGAAAGAACTCCAGACACACTCAACTGCTTTATCTTTGACAAAGAATTCAAACACCTTCATTGCAAGGAAGATAGCTTAATAAATGGGGTGCAAACAACTGATTTCCCTTGTGCCAAAGACAAAACTAGACCCATATCTTTTATCATGGGCTAAAGTAAAATAAAAATGAATTAAAGACCTAAATATTAAAACAGAAACACTAAATCTGCTGGAAGACATAGGTGTAGGCAAAGACTTCATAAATAAAATCCTAATCTCACAGAACATATCACAGAAAATCAAACAACTGGTATCTCATCTCTTTAAAAAGCTTTTGTATAGCAAAAGAAACAACCAATGGTGTGAAGACACAATCTACAGAATGGGAAAAAGTTTTTGCCAGCTTTTCCTCAAAGGACAAATATGTATATAAACATACATATTATATAAAGAATATAAAAAGAACTCAAATATGTCAAAATCCCAAATTTAACAATCCAATCAAAAAATGAGCCTCTGAAATGATTAGACACTTTTCAGATGAAGAAATAGAAATGGCAAAAAGATATATGAAAAAATGTTCAACATCACTGGTCACTCAGGAGATGCAATTTAAAACAATACGGAGATTCTATCTCATTCCAGAAAGAACTGCTATTATCAAGAAATCATCTAATAACAAATGTTGGTGGGGCTGTGGGGAAAAGGAATCCCTCTCTACTGTTGCTGGGAGTGTAGACTGATAGGATCACTGTGGAGATTCCTCAGATACTAAAACTAGAACTTCCAATGGAAGTAGCTATTCCTTTTTTTGGTGTCTTCCTGAAGGGGTTTGAAGCAACATAACACAGCAATATATGCACATCCACAGAATAACTAAATATTGGAAACTGCTCATATATCCATCAACACATGAATGGACAAAGAAGGTGTGTGTGTGTGTGTGTGTGTGTGTGTGTGTGTGTGTTTACAGTGGCATTCTACTCTGCCATAAAAAAGGATAAGCTTGAGACATTTTTAGGTAAATGAATGTATCTTGAGACCATTCTCTTTAGAAAAGTAAATGAGACACAGATGTTTAAGTATCACATGGTATCTGTGATATGAGACACCAAAGGGGTAAATAAGAACCAAAATGTATAATAAATATCGTGGAATAGAAAGAAAATATTGAAATGGGAAGGGAGTTAAGAAGAAGGGAAAAGAATAAAACACTAGAAGGAATTAAACAAAGCTTTTGTAAATAAAGGGGAAAGGGGTTGAAGGGTGGGAAGGTGAATGTGAAAAAAAGGACAAATCAAATTATATCATGTATAGGTACAAATTCCCCATGATGCATGTTATCATCACACATATCTAAACTGTACCAGTAACATTAATTTTTTAAAACGTTGCTATTTCATTTTATTATCTTACCTTTCAATAGCTATTCTTGGTATTTATTTTTTACATTATAACAAACTGTATACTTCCTATAATAATTCTCCATGTTAAACTTATCTGAATGCTTATGCTACATCATACACCTCATTATTTTCTTCGTTTTTATCTTTTAGTTTTGCTTGTTTTATCTTCTATAGCTAGGAAATTTTTTAAAAAACAAGGATACATGTTTGGCATATGTTTTGGGATCTTACACAACTGAGAATGTCTTCATGCTGCCTTCACACAAGAATGATCATTTATTTGGCTGTAAAATTATTTAGCAGTGAACTGTCTACTTCAAACTGCATATATTACTACCTGTTATTCAAAGACATGGTGTTTTTCCTTCTTCTTAGTCAATAGCATTCTTTTCATTTCCTTATTTAACTGTTCGCTGTTAATCCTGATAAAATATATTGTTAATTCTCAAAAGAATTAAAGTGTTCATATTACAGTGATACATGCATACTGAAGTTTATAGCAGCAGATTTCATAGTAGCTAAATTCTGGAAGTGGCCTATATGCTCATCAACAGATGAATAGAAAAATAAAATATGGTATTTATATAAAATGGAGTACTACTCTGTCAGGAATAAGAATACATGAGTAATTTATAGGAAAATAAATGTACCTGGAAACCATAATCTTAAAGTAAGTCAAATGCACAAGATTAAGTATCACATTGTTTCTCTCGTATGAGAGAACCATAGCAAAAATAAACCACAAAATGAAAGATAGATAATAGGAAATAAAGAGAAAGGTTCTTCTTGAAGGAGAAGGGAAGCAAAAGATGGATGAAGAGGAAGGGATGGAAGAAATAGGGAATTTAATGGAATTAAGATGTGTTTTGTACATGTAACAACTCCCCAGGAAGAGTCTGATCACTGTGTACAGCAAACCTGTTATAACAAAATGATTTTAAAAGATATTACCAAGTTATATTCTCCCAAAAGTCAGAATGTATGTTTTTTGTTGTCTTGGAAGATTGTTTAGTCTTTCTTCTTGCACAATTAGAAAAGAGTTTATAGCAGATACTTATATGATATGACTCACCTTTACTGAGATAGCACTTTTTCCAGTCATTATGTTTTGATATCAGATATGCAGAGGCCATTAAAAAAAAACCTACCAGGAGGCAGTACTGCCAAAGACTGTTCTCTACCTGACTCACAGAATATCACACAACTTGTAGAATATTGTGTATCTCTGCCAGTTCTTCTCTGACCACTCTCTGCATAGGCCTTAGCCTATACTGTTCTCACCAACTGCAGTATAGAATTGAATCAAGAAAGAGGTAGAAATAGAGATGAAAGTTGCAAGAGCCTCTACAAACACAAGGTCTGGTTGGCTGAGAAATGCAGTTTCCATCTTAGAATAAATGCTATAGATCCTGATTCTCAGAATCTTGGGATAGTTGAAAAATCAGGGGATTTATCCATTATGTGTGCTTCTATGTAATTTCATACAAGAATTTTACTATAAGAAACATTGCCTGACAGAGTAAAGGAACAAAAATGAATTTCTTCAGCCCTTTAGCCTTACAACCTTCGTTTTAACATTTAAACAAGTAGATGAAATCTAAACAATAGTTATTATTTGCCTGCAGGTTACTGTTAGGGAAAAGTAAAAAAAACCCCAGCAAATTCCATTGAAGTATTTGTTTATTTTCAGCAAATGAAGATAACCTTTTGAGGATATACATATATATATATATATATATATATATATATATATATATATAATTATTTTATGGGAAAAAGTAAAAATTTCATAAGAAAATTAACAGTAGAATAACAATGGTTAATGCATTGCATGTTATCTTTAATGTAGTTGCTCAGGGTATAAGATACAAGCATAAAAATTTCTGCAATCAGGTTTAGCACAAACCTTCCTTTTTAATGAACTAAGACAGACAGACAGTTACATATTTTAAACTTTCCCTGGAATGTGAAAGTTAACCACCCTGTTCGAACTTGCTTTACAGTTGACTTTCAGCGACAAAATCCTGTGCCACTAATGGTGTCTCCAGCCCTTTGGAGGAATCAGCAGTGTTGGATTTCAGGAGTGCAGCAAGATGCTGCCGGGGCTAAGGGCTGTGGGGGTCTGGCCTTGGTTTAGCGGCCTCAGGTGTCTGTGTCTATCAAGAGGCAGATGGCTTCCTGGCTCATGATTCTCCCAGCCCAAGACAGAGAGAGGCGAGGCCCCAGCACCCCAGCTGCTGTGCGCACCTCCTGCGCAGGAAGCTATGGCTCTCGTACCCCCTACTGCGGAGGGCTCCCATGTCATATTTCATTGACTCGCAGTTTTCTGAGAATGTCCTCACAGTTTCAAAATGACATTTTTATGTGGCTTAATGTTTCTAATTTGCTACAACTTACATTATTTCTCCACTTGCCTAAACTAAGAACCAGATGGAATACATTCTGGTCAGGCACGCAGACAGTTACTATTTAGGGGATAATGCAGCCTTTAAATTTTTTTTCACAGGAGAGTAAGAACCTGATTTTATTACTTTCTACTCAAAGGATAAAATTTATGCCAAGATAAATTTTAGCCCCCAATATTATCTTTCAGTCGGAAACATTTTATCTCGGTTTTAGGGATCCGTTTGGTTTACTTATATTTTCTGGTAGCAGTTGTCTAACATGTAAAACGCGATACAAACATTTGGCAAAGCATATAAACAATGAACTTGATCTACTGTAAAAAAGTTGAATTCCAGTCTCAGCACAGAAATATAGTTATGGAAGCTGTATTTATGAGGTAGAAGAATATAACATTCTTAAACATATTTCTGTTAAATCAATTTTAGTGACTAATGCAATTTGAAGTAAGCAACTTTTGGGAAACAGTTTTCTCACGGATTTCTGATAGACCAAAATGTAGACTTGGTAGACTTTCTGATAGACTTGACATCCTATTGGACACAGCAGTCTCCTCCATTCATAACTTTGGTTTCATAGCATAATTAACTCTTTTTCTTTCACTTCTTAACAATTTATACCTACTTCTTTTTTTAAAAAAAAATCATTCTTGATTGTCCCATATCTTTGTGAATGTCCTTGCTCACTTTGTGTTAATTTCTTTCTCTTTTCTTATTCCTTAGTTTTAGATATGATTTCAGGGTCTACCATATTCTTTTGCTTTTGTGTTACACAGTTCACGAAACAGAAACAAAAATACTCTCATCTGATCATGTAGGTCAAGCATTGTGCTTTGTCTGTACACAAATTTCCCGGTTGCTGTCTTTTAAACAGCAATCTGAATTGCTGCCTGGTTGCTTACGTTTCCATCTCTATGACTCAACCAACAAACAAAAATAACAATTGATACATTATTTGCTTTCGCCTTAAAACTGATTTTTCTTCTAATTTTGTTTGTGCGGGAGAAATTTTATCACTTCGTCTAACAAAGTCAGGAATATATTTAATTCTATCTTATTACTCACATCTAATCTGATATTATTTTTTGTTGAACCTGATTTCTCCAATATATTCTTACAGATTCCACGATTTGCAATTTACAAGACCCACCAGAGTATAGTAGCCTTTCTTACACTCATACCAAAACTGTATAATAAAAATATTTTTATCTGTAGAGGGTTCATTACTACTGACCTTACAGAGTTAAAAAGAATTACTGAATGTTATTAATAACTGAATGGAAAAAATTTAGGTTATTTAAATGAATAAATTTCTGGAAAGACATAAGCTACTTTTAGTTACGAAAGAAGAGAAAATCAGAGTAGATCAATAGCAATAAGGAAACTGAATTAATAATTCAAAATTTCTCCAAGAGAAAAACCTCAGACCATGTAGGCTTCACGGCTGAATTATAAAACACATTTGTAAAATGATTTGAAGAAATTCTTCACAATTTTTTCTACTATGCAAAGGAAGAGGGAAACTTTTCGAATTTAATATGTAAGATCAGTAATATCTTGATAACAGAACCAGACAAAGGCAGCACAAGAAAAGCATATAATAGACCCATACCTCCTACAAATATGGTCATGAAAAGTCCTCAAGAGGGCTGGGAGAACTGCTCAGTGACACAGTATTTGACCTCCCCATCACTGAAAAAAATCCTCCCCACAGTGCGGAAAATAAAGCCTGCCATAATTTGAAAAGAATTACATGATATGAAGACTGGAAATTTATCTCAAGAGTATAAGTTTGGTTTAATATTTGAAAATTAATATAATATGGTATATCAATGGAATAAAAAAATTACAGAATAATCTTAATAGTTATAGAAAAAGCATTTGAAAAAAACCAAAATCCTTTTATGATTAAAAAATTCAACGAATTAAGAATAAAAAAGGAATTTGTTAGTATAATATCTATTTGTGTACTAACATTGATCTACTTTGTACCTTTTAGTCTTTTCATTGCGCTGCCAATTTAATTAACCTTTGGTTTGTAACATTCTTTTTATGTAACTTTATAATTCTTGTATCTGGAAAAGCAATATACATATCAAACTGAGATTATATATATATATATATATATATCAGTATTGATCATACTTAATAGTAAAAACTGAGTTTCCCCCTCAGATGAAGAGCAAAATAATAACATAGAATTCTTATCACTTCTATTTGAGAATGTACTGGAGATTTCAGCCAGGGAAGTTAGGAAAAAGACATAAAGAGCAATAATGTTTAAAAGGATGAAGTGAAACTTTCTACATTATGTATTACATGATGCCCATAGAAAATTCTAAAATTAAGAAGATTATACCAAAAATAATGATATCAACAGAGTTGCAAGATATAAGATAAACATATAAAAATCAGTTGTGATTTTATATACAGTGGTAAACTAACTTAATTTGTTTTATGATTTTGGGGAAGAAGGCCAGGCTTGTGTTTGTGTGGGAAGGATGGGTGTTGTGTTTGTCACCTGATGTAGAGCTTGCAAACAGAAGCAAAGTTTTGCTAAGTGCTTTTGTTTACAAACAGAATTGTTTGCAAATGGAAGTGTTTGTGAACCAAGGTATTACTGTACTGGCACTTAAAATCAAAAAAATGAAATAGGGAAAACAATTTTATTTATAATGATATTTAAAAAAATAAAATACTTAGAAATATATTCCCTGAAAGAAGCACATAAACACTACAAACCATTGCTGAAAGAAATTTAAAAACACCTAAATAAGTAAATGCATCCTGTATTAATTGATCAGAAGACTATTACTACATGGCAAGATTAAAGTGACTTAGACAACACAATCACTCTCAAATCCTAGCTAGATTCCTTTTTAGTATTTCATGTGCTAAAGTTCAAACAGTTCAAAATCCTAAAATTCATAATGAAAATCCAAGTACCAAGAATATCAATATACTTAAAGGAACAGAATATAGTTAGTGAGGTGAATCTGGTTTCAAATCTATAGTCATCTATAGTAATAAAAATAATTTGGTACTATCATATAAAGATAGATCAATATACTTGAATTTGGAATCTGGGAATATACCCTTACATTTATCTTCAGTTGATTTTTAACAAAGATTGCAATACAATACAAATGATAAAGAATAACCTTTTCAACAAATAGTACTTGACCAACTGGTGATCCACTCACAAAGGAAAGACTGGACATTTTCCTTATATTATGCACAAGAGTTAAATCAGATTTGATAATAACTGAAACCATAAAAATTTTAAAAGAAAATATGTGTTTTATAACTTTGGGGTAAAAAAACCACCTTGAATTTCACAAAAATTAAAAACTTCCATCAAAGAGAGAAAGATAACTTATAGGAGGATATATTTGCAAAGTTATATAAAGAACTCTTTGAACTCAATAATAAAAAGACAACCTAATTGAAAAATGGCAGTGGATTTGAACATTTTGCAAAACAACTATGATAAAAATGTTAAATAATAATAAGTATTATTAAATAATAATAATAATAATATGTAGCAAAAAATGGAACCCTTATGCATCACCACTGGGAATAGAGAATGGTATAGCTATTTTGGAAAATAGATTGGCAGGTCCTCAAAGGTTAACCTTCCAGTGACTATCCTTCTAGATATATACCCAACACAAGTGGATGTATTAAAAATTGTTCATAGTATCACTATAATAAAAGAGTAGAAACAACTCACATGCCTATAAACTGACAAAAGCAACATACGGAACATATTTGGCATGAAAATAAAAAATGATTTCTGCTACAAAATAGATGAAATTTGAAAATATTATGGTAAGTGAAAGAAATTGTGACCATTTATATGAATGTAATCCTGTTTAAATTAAGTGTCCAGAAGAAGAAAATCTGTCAAGGCAGAAGTTAGATTAATAGTTGCCTACAGTTGACAGTGTATTGGGGCTAAATGGAGCATTATGCTGATAGGTACAGGGTTTTTATTGTGTTGTTTTTGTTTTTGGAATGAGGATGGTGATAAAAATGTTTTAAAATTTTCTGATGGAGTCAGAACTCTACATTAATATCCAACAGTTGTATATGTTTTGGGTGAATTGACTGGTATGTGAATTTTATCTCAAAAAATTGTAAAAATGTTTGCAAAGTGAAAAAGTTATATCTTTAATTTGCATACATATGACTCTGTGAAAGTGAGTATCTTTGTATGATCATAAGGCAAAATCATTTTTTCACAGTCAGTGAGTTCAATTTATTTTTCTGTTATCATTTTTTCTTATTGATTTGTAACTAAAATTGTACTTCTACATACTAAGTGCAAATACTTTTATTTGTAAATAGAATACTACATTGTGTTGCAAATTTTTTTTCTCAGTTACTTTCTTATCTTTTTATTTTCTCTACAGCAATCTTAGGCCATGTTAAAAATCTTAATAGGTACAGCCAATTATCAATCTGTAGGAATTTCTTGGTGCATCTTGCTTAAAAAACTTTTTTTAAGGTAAAAAACAAAATCATTCCATATATTCTTCTACTCTTTTTGAAACTTCATTATTTGTGAATAGATTATGACCTCTTTGAAATTTGATTTGAAATTATAATTCTGTATTACTATTTTCATTTTGTTAGTCTGAGATTCTTTTTCTTTTTCTTTTTTGTTTTTTGATACTGGGGACCGTCTTCAGAACCTTGTGCTTGCTGAGCAGGTATTGCACCATTGAGCTATATCTCTGTCCCAGACTGATATTCTTCTGTAACTTACCTAATTATTTCTCTTTTATACACTAATTTGAGTCCATAAAATACAGTAAGTCTGTGTACTAACATTGATTTACTTTGTACCTTTTAGTCTCTTCTATTGTGCTGCCAATTTAATTAACCTTTGGTTTGCAGCATTCTTTTAATGGAACTTTATAATTCTTTACTCTGGGAAAGCAAGTTATGTTTATTTCTTTTCTTTTTTTCAGATATATTCAGCTATATTTTCATTCTTTTTTTCATGTGAACTTCAGAGAAAACTTCTTTCTAATTTAGAAATGAAAAGATATGAGGCAGGAGGATCACTGTGAGTTTGAGGCCAGACTGGGCTACAAAGTGAGTTCAAGGACAGCCTGAACTGAGTAGTGAAACCATGTCTCCAGAAGATGGGGAAAACAAAGAGATGGAAAGATAAATGGAACCATATAAACATAAAAATATTCTTTTATTTCAAATGTTGGAACTACAGGACATCGTTAGATTAAGAGAAAATTAATATCTTTCAGTATTGTATTCCTAGCAGAATATAACTTTTCACTTATTCATATCTTTTAAAAATTATTTCTCAGAAATTTCATATTTCCTTACTTGTTCTATATTATACCTAAATATTTTAGCTTTACCATTGAATCTTTTTTCTTTTCTTTTTTATTAAATAGGGTTAGGGTCATAAGTCAAAAAAGGAAGAATTTTGAGTATTACATACAGTTCAAAATGACAACTAGTTATATTGTTATAATAAAAATATTTTGCTTATTAACTTGTATCAGTTAGGGTTTATTAGAGAAACAGATATAAAACGAGATATACAAATGTCTAAGAAACTACAAGATTGGCTTAGCTGGTCAGCTAGAGTCAGATGAGGAAGCGTGCAGAGGGTATCTGCTCACTGGAGGTTGAAGTATTCAGACCAAAGTCTGGAGCTCACTACAGTGTTCCCTACAAGCCACACCAGGAGGTTGATGGGTCTGCTGTGAAAGGCTGAAGAACCTATGCCAGAAGGCTGAAGAGTCCACAGTGATGGCTAAAGAGTCTCAGGCAGATGTCCAAGTTGAAGGCGAACTGCAAAGACTGAAACTCCTTCAAAAAACCAGCCATCAGTGCTTCCTCATTTCCTTATTACTGTATGCAGGCTACCCGCCCTTGGGCAGATCCTTTACACCCACAGTATCTCCTTGCCCTCCTCTGGCACAGGCTTCTGATGTTTACCAAGTGAGGACACTGGACCCCTGCTGAGTAGCTTAGTTAAACTTCTAAAATTTTCAAGTTGACACAATGTAACAACCATTACACTTAGGATCATCTAATTCTTAGGCATTACTTTTGTGACAGTAGATATTCATTTGTCACACATTTACAGAGCATTTGCCATGTTCTAGGACCTGATCAAAGCAAACTAAATTCCCTGTCTTGTATGGAGTTTGCTTCCAGCATTCTTTAATTAAAATTTTTTAATATGAATGACACTAGTGATATATAAAATATTATGCTGCCTCTTGGTTACTTTTGAGTTAATACGAGAAGAATGTTTTCATCTTTTCTATTTTGTCAAAATCCTTTCATGTAAAAGAATTTTTATCATTTACAAGACTTACAGTTTTTGCTATTTGACCTATTAACTTTGTGAATTTTGCAAATAAATTTTAAATCCTGAAATGAGTAATTAGGCAAAAAAGTATTTTATTCTTCTGATAGATTTATTTACCAATATACAGAATTTTGTAAAATAGAGAGCTTAATCTATAATACTTTATTTCTTGTATTTATCAGGTTTTGTTTTATTGACTTAGAAATTTTGTATCTCTACTATGTTGTTTAAATATCATTGAACATTTTGCTATTTGTTTCTTTTGGTCAAGAAAATTTATGTTTGAAAACAGACTTGATACTGTCTTTTCTTGAGATTTTTCCTTCATGATTACTTGTTTCCTATTTTCCTATGATAATTTGCCAGTTTCAATTTTCTATTTTAGGTCAGTTCAATTTTAGAAAGGTCTGTAAAAGTTCACTTGTTCATTTAGGTCTTTGAATTGTTAGCACAGATGTGCACCAGATATACATGCATAATTATTTTATAATCCTCTTATTTATAGTTATTTCATCCATATTTTCATCTCACATTTTCTGTTTATACTTATGTTTTTTTTCTAGAACATACAAGCTGGTGTGTATATAGCTTTATTTTGGCTTTGCTTTCTTTAAAAAATAGCTTTACATTTATATATTAGGTCTACTATTTCCTTTTTCATTTATTTGTAGATTATTCCCCTATATTAATTTCTCTCATACTTTATTATAAAAGATCCTGCTCTCTTAATCTGTACTCCTTTAGCACTGTGTGCTAAAGATGTAAGTTGTGATGGAACATTAAAGCAGAGAATTTAGTGTCAAAAGGTAAAACGTAATAACTGGGAGAAGCATAGGATTTTGGAAATTTGAAACGGTCTTGGACAATGTACTCCCAAAGATCAAGAGACAATGGATTCTAGTTGCTCTTACCTATTACTTCACAGGCACAAAGATCCCCACAGTTGATTCCATGGTAAGAAGCTGAAAACTATACAAATGAACAATGACCAACCAGACAAAGTCAAATATGTGTCAATCCACAATCATACAGTGTTTCCTGCTTCCAGTTAGTTGGTATACAACTTCCCCTGGCCACCAACCTCTAATCAGGGAGCACCTGAAGCCTTTCTTTCTCCCCCACTACAAAGCTTTCTCATTCTTTGCTTGCTTTAGAGTGTTTGCCAAACAAAAGTGATGGCGGGCGATTCCCTTGCTATATAGCAAGCTCTGAAAACACAGCCTTTGCTTGTTCTCATTTGGGTGGTCTCCATTTGGTCCCACAACTGCTGCTCTTGGGCACATGTATCTGTGTTTATCACTACACTGGGAGGTAGAAAACTGGGCTTTGTGTCCCTTATCTTCCTCTGTTGTATCTCCCTTCACCTAACCTAGCATCTTTTATATCAGGAAGGCAACAGAATATTTAATGAATAAAATCTGGTATGGGTTTTGATTTGCTTACGTTTCCTGGTGCTATATAAAAATATCTACTTTGCAGTATTTAGAGTTTAATAAATTACAGTGAGAGGACATTGCCCCTGACTCACAGAGGCAGTGATGATGATGATGGTTATAAATATAATGATGACAATAAATTAGAATAATGTTAGTAATGTGTGAAGCTTGATTTTAGTGTATTAAAACAGCCACACGAAGTGAAAATTATAATTCCTGTTTTACATAAAAGCAAATTAGGTACCAAATCTTTAATTTGCCCAAGATCAGAAAAAGTAAAAACAAAATAAAGGAGTTATGATTTAACTTGAGGAATTTAGGCTTAAAGCCTTTGCTCTTAATTGCTAAACTATACTGTCAATTTCAAAGGCAGACTTAGTATTAATAAAATAGTACCTTTGTTTATTAAAATGCAGTATTTAAAAAATGTTTCTTTGGGAAGGAGAAGTGAAATAAATGAAGAAGTCATTGAGGGGAGACTGTAGGAAGATGGATTTTTGTGGTGGGAAGTTATTCTCCCCAGGGACAAAGCTTATGGAGGAAGTGGAAAACAGGAAAAGTCCTCGAAGGGAGTCAGACAGAGACTGTATCCTGGAGTTCATCATGTAGGAGCTTGGATTTTACCCAAATCTGATTTAAAAAAGATATTGAGGTATTTTAACTGTGTTGAGGCAGTATGCATTTATGTTGTCAGAATTAAGTATGTGTATGTTAGTTTCATAATGATTAAAACTTCTCTTCTTTACAAAGTAGGATAAATAATCAAAAAGAGTTTGAGAGGACACAGCTAGCCCTGGGCAGATGGATAGACAGGTTGGATTCTAACATATATTATACCATTTAATCTCACAAAAACCCTTGCAGGAGGTGGCAGGAGATAAGAGGCTGAACCAAATGGTTAAGAGAAGGTGATATAGGAGAGCAACTCAAGTGGGCATCACAGCAAGCTGCTTCAGTTCCTCATGGTGATTTTGAATGAACTGCTTTAACTGCTTTGGTTCTTTGTTATCATCAGTGTAGGATAAGGCAATGTTTCCCTTCCATCCTTAGGATTCTATAATCCTAGTCATAGAAATAATTAAAGTTTGATGGAATACTTTGCCTTCTTAAGTGAAGACGGTATTAACACACTCTTTGTAGAGTGAGTTGAAGCTCTGTCATCCCTGAAATGACCCAAGGGAATGGGTTATTGCTTTCCAAATACAATAAAAAGTCCATGAAACAAAACTGTTTGAAATTCTACCAATATAAACAGAGCACTTCTTCCCTATTAAAGCATTAAAACAATTCTATAAAAAGTAGAAAATTCCTTGCAGCCTCAACTGCCAAATCTGTTCCTGAGTTCCAAGACGTCTGCAGCTCCCAGTTCACAGTCTGGTTTAAAGATGCTCTGGATGAAGACAAAAAATTCCCCGTGCTTTGGCCTGGGCCCAAGAATGTCAGCACTCCTGGCTTGAACTTCTGTCTCTGCTGCAGCCGTCTCTAAGCGATGGCCTCAGATGAGCAGCACTGGGCAAGGGAAGTCTCAGCACTAGAGAGGGAAGGATTTCTGCATCGCATAATGCTGACGCAGTGGAAGGTGCTATTAGGAAAATATCAAACTTAAAAATTTTCCTTTTAAAAATTGTATCTTCCAGTATAAGGTTTACCATGCTATAAAATTAGTTATGCTTATTTAAGGAAAGCTAAAATTATATATAAAATTTTGGAGCTTATTATTCCCAGAAAGGCAAGAGTCACCCCAATCCCAGATTACAAGTTTTATTACAAAGCTGCAGGGAAAGCATAGCACGGTAATGGCACAAAAACAGACATGCAGATCAATGGAGCAAAATGGAAGATGCAGGAACATCCCATCACATTTAGCCATTTGATTTTTGACAAAAGGGCAAAAGTATATACTGGAGGAAAGATAGCCCTTTCATCAAATAGTTGTGCAAAAACTGACTACAAAATGCATGATTAAACTACAATCAAAATCGATCAAAAGACCCAAATATTAAAAGAGAAACATTTACTATGCAGAAAGGTAAAACAGGTAAAACTCTTGAAGACATAGGCACAGGTAAAAGCTTTATAAACAGAATGCCAGTTGTACAAATTACCACATAAGAACAAAAAAAGGGATTGTATTAAATAAAAAGCTTCTGAACAGCAAAAGAAACAACCAAGAGAGTAAAAAGACAACAGAATGAAAAAAATTTACTAGCTACTCCTCTGACAAAAGACAAATGTCTAGACAAAATAAAGAACTCGAAAAACATTTTGACCCAACCCAAATAAAAGACTCAATAAAAAACGGGCAACGTGTACTTACATGAACAGTGACTTGTCAGAAGAAACACAAATGGACAATAAATACATGAAAAATGTTCAACATCTCTATCACCAGAGAAATGCAAATTAAAACAACTTTCATATTTTATCTTACTCCAGAAAGAATGGCTATCATCAAGGATTCAAACAGCAAGTGCTGGCAGGGTTGCAGGGGAAGAGGAATCCTCGAACTGTGTTGCTGGGAATGTAAATTAGCATGACGTATGTGGAAATCAGTAGGGAGATTCCCCAAACAATTGAAATTAGAAATTCCATTTGACCCAGCTATTCTTCTTTCTAAGCAGCTTCAAAAAAAATTAAAGACATTATACTACAGTAACACATGTACATTCATGTTTATAGCAATGGAGCTCATAATAGTTAAATTCTGGAAGTGGCCTATCTGTCCATCAGTAGAGAAATTAAGAAAGAAAATGTGTTTTTTATACACAGTGGAGTGCTACTCTGCCATAAAGAAGGATACATTTGCATCACTTGTGCAAAAATGGATGTACCTTGAATTCATATTAAGAGAAATAAATCTGAAACACAAGCTTAAATATTGCTAGTTAACTTATCTGGGAAACTCAAAGTACAAATATTGTAAGGTGCAAAATAAAGTTAGACAATAGGTGAAAGATAGAACTTTTGCAAATGGAAAGAGAATCTTGAGATGGAGGAAAAAGGAAAGGAAGGGAAGGAAAAAGGAATACAAATCATTAAAATATGTTATGTACATGTACCAATGCCCATAACAAATATGTAGCAAACATGCACTAATTAAAAATTATTCCCAGTAGTACACTAGGTCCATTTGTACTGGTATATGTTCCCCAGCTGTTACAATAATTGATTCATTCTTTTTGCTTTTTTAACATAGCTCCAACAAAATGATTGCAATAGTTTATATCATACTAAAACTAAGTCCTATTTTAATAGTAATTATTTAGATTTTTATTAAAATTCATTAACTGTTGCATGACAAATAAATCCATGGGACTGTCTACATAAAATATCATTGTACTATACTTTACAACACCATGTTGTAAAAGATGAATACATACAATTTTTATCTGATTAAAAATATGATTAAAAATATTCAATACTGTGCAGCATATTCTAAACAAAATTATAAGCTGCTCTGCAATGAAATATGATCATATAAATATTAGGCTTCTTTATGAAAAACACTTGTTAGCATACAACTTCAGTATAAAAATGGCAAATAACTCCAGCTGTTCATTTAGCAAAATACAAAATGAGGTACAGAAAATGTTAAAAGTTTGATTAGTATAAAAATTGATTATGGATAGAAGTTTGTGCCAGTAAAATACCTGTCTGTTGTGGGATGACTTCTTCCACCCTAAAATAGTTCATAAGGAAAAAATATAACTCACAAGATTTAATAAGAGGAAGAGGGGCTGGGGATTTAGCTCAGCGGCATAAGCACCTGCCTTGCAAGCGCACAGTCCTGAGTTGGATCCCCAGAAACAAAAAAGAGAAAAAAAGCAGGAAAGGTACTGGCTAGTGAATAGGACTTTACTGTGTTGGAAACAAATTCTTGTCCAAAATATAGAAAAGGTTAAAGAACAAACATTGACTTTTATCTATACTTTCAAATAATAGAGCTTTAAAAAAATCAATTAATTTTATGAATAAAGCAAAACAGAAGAGCATAAATGTCCTGTAACATAATACAAATTAAGTGACTATTAAGTAACCAAAAGAATATCTTTTGGTCAAGTTGTATGTATTTGGTTATGCAAATTTTAAAACATAAAATAAAATCTTAAATTATTCAATATATCTGTATATTCTCTCTGTGGACTTTGATTCTCACTTTTGTTTCTTGCTGGATCGAGAGCACCCATTTCTTTCCTTCTGGTCTTCTCCAGAATACTATATTCCAGCATCTTGGCCGATTCTCTCAGAGAGGCTGTTTACTCTGCTACTTAACTGTTCTGCCATCTTCCCAGAATCCTATTCAATGTGTTTATAATTATACAATTCTGTAAATAATTATTTTTCCAATTGTTAGGATAAATGTTCCTTAATTAAATGAATATTTTTGGAACATGTGTTGGGGTAGTAGGGATGTGAATGGTGGGAATGCATTAACCTAAAGCCAGTTAACAGTGGGGAAGAGTTTAGGTTACACCCTATCTGATTCACTTTGGGTAATAATCTCTGTCTCCTTTTCCCCATCTGTAAGTAGAAATAATAACAATAATACCTACCTCATAATGCTGTCATAATCTTTGAAGATAATGAGTCTTTTAAAGGGCATAATACAGTGCTTGCAGTTGTACTGTTATTATAGGCAACTAAATTAGTTAGAAATCAATAGGCAGTCAGACAAGACCAGGTCCTTGAGGGAGTCAGTGCAAGAGATGAGAACATATCAAAACTGGCTGGAATCTCATCTGAAAGAGGCAAGACCTTGAGATTAAAGTCACAATGGCCAGATTTACATACTTCCCTAAGGGAGTATGACGATTGAAATTATGTTATAATTGGTACCACCTGGTTGGAATTTTCCATAGAAATAGACCATTACCTCAGTAGGGGTGGACTATCCTTTGTCACCCACTAAGGCTAAGTCTAAGACTGAGACTAAGACTAAGGATTAAGATAAAGGCTCAGGCTAAGACTACTAAAACTAAAGAGAAAACTAAGGCTATAGATTATTGATCCAGGTTAACCATGCCATCCGTATGTCTTAGTTATGTGCCCTGTTTCCCTGTTGGATCAGTATTAGCTAAGTAGCTATACTTATAATCTTATTGGTTGATTTTAATTTGATCCACATAGTAACCACATTATGATTTTGCCCTAAAAACATTCTTAGAGAGATGACCTTGGATGCAACCTACTTGGAACTCTGCTTGTGTCTTAAGAGCTATTTCTATTCCCCATTTCCATCTCCCAATAAATCCTTTCTATTCTTAATCTCTTTTGTCCTTTGGATTTCATTCTTTGATTTCAAGGCACCTGATCTTGGCACATTTGACATCTGGCAGAGGTTGGAAGTTTTACCTTTGCTGTATCACCATGACTAATTTTTACTGAAGATAGTGTCACAGACAGTGAGTTAGATTCAACATTTGAACTTGGTGTAAACATAATTTCTACACTACATGGGTGTCAACTTACAAAGGCATGATCTTGGGAGGAACAGTAGTAAGATAAGTTTGTAGGTTGACTTTAGTAATAGCAGATTTATTCATGAAAGATAGGATAAAGTGATATGTTTGTCTATTAGCACATATATTTTTAGAAAAATACTGAAAAGTCAAAAATAGACATTTAACTTTGCAGTATGTTCATATTCACTGCCTTGAAAGAAAGTGTAAATAATTTAATAATCTCAAAACCTATTGCTAACTTCCTTTTTGTTTCCATTTTTATCAGTTTTAGGTTTCCAGATAAAACCTTTATTGAGCTGCTTCATACTTTTGTAATCTTTTCAGGAATGTAGGATCCTAGTGTCTTGCTATGTCTTTTAATATTCATAAAATAAGATTGAGATTATCCTCTCACCTGGAGGGAAGTGGTGTGACTTAGAATCTCTAAATCTTTTCATGTGGTTGGGCTAAGGAACAGTTCTTTTAATTCTTAGTTTTTGATCCCTTTATTTGATAATTTGGATCCTAGTTTGATAACTGGGTTCATTGTCCTAGCACCTCCATTTTTCTTTGGTCTTTAGTAGAATTAAGTTCACTAAATTTTGGATGTGTGAATGAAAAAGAAGTTTTGTCAAGAGAGAAAGACTGCTGGGTCTCTGAAATGTAATTGAATATCATCTTCCTTTCCAAAGGACAAAATAATACATCCATTCCTGTCCTGAATCGTGTAGAGAGCATACTTGTGTTGTTTTCCCTGGCTTGCTGAGCGCAGACTGGAATAAATCATGGAGAAGTGATTTAAGGAGCACCTCCTTCCTTAGGTGCCTCTTAATCTATTTTGGTTTATTTGCAAGCATCAGCCATCTCCTGACAGATTCGATGGAATTGGTACTAGTAGTCACTCCCAGCAGGGTCTGTCTTTGATGTTTTATTAAGCTTATGATTTATTATCTTTTCCTCTGATTTGCTAAAAAAAAGTAAGAAATAAGAATTTAAGGTTTATAACAACACCCAAATAGCCATTTTAAAGGAATTACTACATGCTCATTTTCAGAATAGTGAAACCTGTGCTTAAAATATTTTCCCATCATTAAACACAGGCCTGATTTGAAAAATGATTCTTTGATATAAAAACATCCATGAAGAAAGTTTAAGCTCTTGGATGGAATGAAAAGTGGTTATCCTCAGTCTCTTTGTAAGTTTTTGAATTCTTTTCACTGGTTTAAAAAAATATTTATGACAACTTCATCTAGATTCCTGAAACCTCAAAAAAGGGCTAGCCATGGATGAGTGTGGCAGACTTTCCTCCCTTCCTCCATGGTCCTAGTAATCATATTTCTAAACCCTAGTAAATATAAAGGAAAATGTTTACCACTACATAGTGCTTTAAAGGACACTACAAGGAATTCTAACTACAAGGAACTTGGGACCTGGTTATGCTTGAAGCTTGACTGGTGGAACATCAACATTCTTTGCTTTCTTTTTACAAAATATTTGCTATAAAGTGTAAATAAAGAAAGGAGAGGATTTCTTCACTTGCTATGCTGAGACATCTGGCATCTGGGGCTGTGTTTATACCCTTCTGCACTGCAGGCTCATCCTTCAAAGCGGTCTGGATTTTTGTTTCACCTCCTTGAATGTCCAAAAAGTAACTTTTATGTTTTTTTTTTTTTTTTTAGGAAGATGATTTTTTCCAAACATATGGTGCATCTTAAATACGTGGGTGAAAAAAACAAGTCACTAAAAGGGGAAGTTTTCCAATTTATCTTTACAGCACACCTGCTTGTACCCCAAGGGCTCTGAGTCACTCAAAGCCCCACTATCTTTCTCAAAATATAAGATCCAAAAATAACACAAAATCTCTTGTAATATTATCTCACTTTAAAATTTATCTGTATGTTGCTCTTCCAAACAATATGATATACAAGGAATAACAAAGTATGATAAAGCAAATAAATAAGACAAAATTGGATGTGAATTGGAATAGAAATTGAAGAGAAAATAAGGATAAGAAAGCAAAAAACAAAAATCAATGTAGGAAAAAACTGCATATAATAAATTCACTACATGAACCACAAATTTGACTCTGAATTTCCTGATTAACAAAGCAGACAAGTGAGAATAATTATCAGTTACTTTTCTTTTCTTTTCTTTCTTTCTTTCTTTCTTTCTTTCTTTCTTTCTTTCTTTCTTTCTTCTCTCTCTCTTTCTCTCCCTTTGTCTTTTTGAGACTAGGTCTCACTGTTCAGTTCAGGCTGGTCTGGAACTCACTTTTAGCCCAGGCTGGCCTAGAACTTGCAGTGATCCTCCTGTCTCAGTCCCGAGTGCTGGGACTATAGGCATGCTCCACCATGCCTGGTGTCATGTTTATGTCAGTGGCCCCCAAGCCTCATGCCCTGCAGCCCTGCCATGCCACGCTGCCTTGGAGCCAACTGAGTATGGACTGAAACCTCCAAAACCTGTAAGAAATAAACCTTCCCTTTCCCAACTTTGGGCATCAGGTATTTTGTCTCAGCAATGAGTAAAAAGTAACTAAGACAGAATTTAGTACCGAGGAGTGGGGTTGTTGCTGTGACTATACTTGACCATGTTTTTCAAGAAGCTTTGGAAATGGCTTGTGGACAGAGTTTGGAAAGGTTCAGACATGTCGCCTGGATGCATAGAGCTGGAGCAGCTTAGGCTGTTCTGTAGAGATTCTGGTCAGAGCTCAGGAGACCAGAAGGCTGATAGAATGCCTGATGGTAAAGACCAGGCTTGGGAGGTTTCTGCTGGGAAGAAGGACTGCGTTGGTTGTTGAACTCCCGAGGATGTGTGTTATGGCTTGGCAGAAAGTTTGTCTGCATTTTGCTCATGCCCAGAGACTTTGCCTGAGACTGAGAATAAGAACAATGGACTGATTAATCTGGCAAAGGAAATATCAAGGCAGTCAAATGTTGAGGCTGTAGCATGGCTATTGTTGGGGGCTTTTAGCCAGCTTTATGTTGCAAATCAAGAGCAAAGAGCCCAGCAGGACAATTTAAAATGCTGTGAGTTTGGCCAGAAAGAAAACTCCAGTAAAGCTGTGGATTGTAAAGATAGGGTCCAGACTTTGACTGTTGAGAAGGAACAGAGACATAAGAAAGATGGCCTGGGGGCATCCCAGGATGCAGCTGGTCTCAAAACTGCAGAAGTGAAAGAGTTTGCTCAGAGGAGAAAGCTGCAGAGCACTATGTTCCAGAATGGTGACGATGGAGGCCACATGAGGTTCCAGAATGGCGGCAGCCACACCAGGTTCCAGAATAGCTACAACATAGAGAAGCTTTTCCTCACAATCAGGTTCACAGAGCCCAGCGATCCAGGCAATGGAGCCCTACAGCCAAGAGAGAGAAAAGCCTGGCTGCTGCTCCAGCTGGCAGCAAACCGTGGAGACATCCACATGGCACTGATTTTAGGTGCAAGGAAAATGCACAAATTCTGAGGGTAAGACGGCTTCCACCCCGATTGCAAAGACCTGGGAGACCAAGCAGTGTGCCCTTGAGAGGGCAATTTGTAAAGTTGTAAGTGTGAAGCCAAAGGTGCAGTGGAGACCCCAGAAGTTTGAAAAAGCCAGGAACATAGATCATCCAAAGAAAGCTGCAAAAACCAAGCAGAGAGGGTTTAAGAGAGAAGCTGTGGAAGTGGAAATCCCTAGAAATGCCATGGGGGTGGAATCACCCAAGCCTTTTGGAGTTTACAACCAGATTGCTTTAAATGCTGAGCATGGAACTTTAGGACTTAATGTTCGCCCTGCTGGGTATTGGACTTGCTTTGTTTCCAATGCTTTGTATTCTTCTGTTTGTAACTTTTGGAATGGTAGTGTTTATCTTGTGCCTTTGCATTTTAGAAATGTTTAGCTTTGTTTCATTCGTACAGGGGTTTACAGTTTGCCATAGATATTGGAGGAGACTTGGGACTTGGACTTCTCAGCAATGCTGAATGTGTTAGGACTTTGGCAACTCTTGGAGATGGACTAAATGTCTTTTGTATAAAGGATGTGCATGAGTCTTTGGGGGCCAGGGGTGGAATGTCATGATTTATGTCAGTGGCCCCCAAGCCTCAATCCTTTGCAATATGCATTTGTGATTGGTTCATTGTCTAGGCTTGGATTGGGGGTGTGAGTGTTACACCCGCCTAGGGGTGGAGCCAAGATGTGATGTAATGGCAGGAAGAAAGCGTGTCTCTCGTACTCTTTTGCTGGTTTCAGCCTTGCTGTTTGCAGCCACCATGAACTGCAGCCCTGCCTTGTCACGCTGCCTTGGAGCCAACTGAGTATGGACTGAAACCTCCAAAAACTGTAAGAAATAAACCTTTCCTTTCCCAACTTTGGGCATCCAGTATTTTGTCTCAGCAACACGTAAAAAGTAGCTAAGACACCTGGCTATATGAGTTTCAATGGTGAGAAAGAAAAACAAGCCAGATGATTGAGAGAACTATAAAAATACTTTAGTTGTGTGTTTCCATAACGAGAATAGGTTAGTTTTGAAAGAAATATTTTTAGGATCATTCTTATTATGAATACAGCAGTGGCTTTCACAGCACTGTTGTAATAATTTTCCTTAAAATATGAACACAAAGTTTTACTAAAGCAAAGTTCCATGAAAAGGATCCTAAGATTCATCCAAGAACACTGACCACTAGTGCTCTCGCTGAGTACGAGGTTATATTTTTGTTGTTGACTAGCCTTAAGACTAGCCATGGGTAACCATTTACACATCAGGTGTGCATCAAGCATTGTTCCTGGGCTGTGGAAATAACAACAACAACAACAATAACAACAACAAAAATAGAACTGTTTGCATGAAGTGTGTATTCTAACAAGGGGAGGAGAAACATAATTAAAAAGGGAACAAAGAAAATCATTCTTACGGCTATGAAAATGCTGAGAAAAAAAGTTGAACAGGGACTATTTTTGATAGGTTGGTTAGAAGATGCTTCTGTAAGAACAGAGCTGTGTGAATAATGAGAAGGAGCCAGGCAAAACTCTGGGAACTCTCAGCAATCCCAAAAGTCACAGCAAAAGCAGACATTCAGGAGTAGACCTGGGCTTGAGGTGTTGAAAGAACCCATGGGATTGGGCTCTATGGTGCGACGGAGATTGGGTGCTGTCAGGAATGTCCTGAGTCTGCAGAGCTCCTTTGTGAAAATTAGAAAAGCCTTCCTCTTCTTCAAACAATTGAATTCCATCATTTTTTGTTAATTGTAATTTCCTGTGAATATGGTAATCATTCGTTTTTTAATTATTGTTTTTTAATGTCAGAAGACCTTTGACACAGGTTGGAAAATTGCACAAGTATAGGCATATGTTTGATAGTGATACCATTATAAAAAGGATTTAAACATTCTTTGGGAAAGATCATGATCCGTAGAGGACCACACCTCACGTAGCAGTCAGAGTCAAATAATAGATCTTCATTTTGCAGATTTAGACCCAACTGCAATAACTCTAAACATCCTAAAACGAATCTGCAAATGTCTTATATGTCTGCTGGATGCATACTGGTCAGTTTTAGAGAAGCAAGAATATTTTATGCTCTAAGGAACCCCTTGAAGTTCTGTATCAGAGGTAGATAAGCTAGTCTATTTCACTCAAGCTGTGAATCATGCTTGCAAGTTTTGGATGTGAGAGATATCTTATCCTTGGCAAAGTTAGAGAATTAGGGTAAAACCCAGAAAAATGGCTCCTAGCTAGAAAAATATCATTGAATTTTAAAAAAAAAATAACCACAACTCTAGCCCAGATAAGCAATAGTTTGCTGAGATGCTGGAAATACAGAGCACAAGGATAGCTCCAGAAATGAATTGTTTCAAAAGATTGATGAGGTCTTTAATTCACAATGTATGTGTTAAGTGAGTTCTCATGTTTAAAGACAGCATTGTCAATATTAGTTGCTATAAAGAATGTTTTGAAATGGCAGAATCTTCTAGGAAAAATATAATAAATGTGCTTTTAATTGAAAGCAACATCTTTTGAGATTTGACAACATCTTGGGGACAGATGCCACAGCAGTTTTTCTTAGTTAACATCATTGTGACTTTAGTCCATATCTGTCAGTATATAAACAAAATCCACCTAATATTAAAAATCCAAAAGAAAAGACTTAGAGAACCAAAGAAGCTAACATGTGCATTAACAATAATTTTAAAATATTTTCTTATCTCAAATGCTATATAGGAAATTAACAGAGAATGGGAGAAAAACTTCTTTAAAATGATAAAATTGTTCCTGCTTCAACAGACTGTCATTTGGTATGAAATTAATGTTTGCTCTTCAGCTATGGTAAATGTTACATCCATCTCTTTGGTATTCTATCTTCTTTCCTTTAATTCAGTGCAGAAGGAGGACCGGAATCATATAGCATTTCCACACATTTACAGCTTTTTGTAGGTTAATACAGGCTGAGACTTTGGGACTTGTTCATGCTTACTTTTTTGCAGTTTCCTCTCCTTTTGAGACTAGCTGGATGTACACAGCCTGTTGTCACTCTTCATCCCTCCTCGCACCTGGGAATGATGTTGGATTCTGTGAAGGATGGATAAGATTGGATGTGAGAAAATAAAATATTCAAACACTTCACGTACCTTCTCAAATAGCTAAATGTTGTCACTGGTTGGGAAAAAGATTAGTGTCTACAGGCAAAGAGTACTACGAGTCCATTCATACTGGCTGGAATTCTCCACACTGAAATAATAAAATCCTCTCTCTGGGTTTGAAGAAGCAAACCATCCTACCTTCATCTAACTGAAAATACTTTGTTTTGCTGGTGCACGGCATGTTTCTAGGATGTCCAAAGCTTTCTTGTCTATACTGCTGAAAGTTAAGCAGAGACTTGGCAGTTTTTCAGCTCCTTGCTTTGGAGACAACCAGCTGTCCCAAATTATTCTACTATAGTTCGCAAGCAAATACTTTGCTTAAAAGCTGCCTAGACCGCACATTACAATGAACATAATTTGTACCAAATTACGCTGTGAAGCATAAACAAACATGTCATATATGTTATTTTGGAGCAGCACTGAGAAAGTTTTAAAGATCTGTGGTATTCAAGGCTTTGTTACCTCCAAAACAAAAGGGAAAACTTCTCCAACAGGCTTTCAAGATCAAAGGACCTCATAGCAACAGCTAATATGTCAGTGGCCTCCTCCTCTGTGCTAGACATGCTGCTAAACTCCTGATGCATTATTTCTTTCCCTCAAAATGAGATCCCAGGAGACTTTATTAGCTCTGCTATTTCACAGCACTATAGTATAGAAATGTATAATACTGTGCACAAGCATAGATAGCTAGTGATTTGATTTTGAATATTGTTACCTGCTTTCCCAACATCTTTATGTGGAGTGTGGGAAGCTTAGCTGGATATCAGCCAGAAATACGTCATGATAGTCAGTCAAAGCTGACGTCTTGCTGATTAGTTAGAGTGGGAAAATCAAAACTGACTCTTTTAAAATTTTATTGAAATGATTCATTTTCATATCACTTCTGTGTGATCCCTTTTCAAAAGCAAAACCCTAAAATGATAGAATGAGAGGAATAGAAAATATAAAAATGAAATTTTATAGAGAATAGAATAAAGGTTTTTTTTTTTGTGTGATACCAGGGGATCAAACTCATATCCTTGTGCTTGCCTGGCAGGTGCTTGTGCCACTGGGCTAAATCCCATCCCTGGCCCTAGAGTAAAGAAATTTTAATAAGAAAAAAAAATCAGTTTATTTGGTACTGCATTTGTGGTGAATTATGGAAAGAACTGAAGAAATTTGATGATACCAAAACAACAAAAAACCAACAATATGGAGAACATTTTTTTACATCTTCAAATTTGTTTCATCATTCACAGTTTAAAATCTAAGTCTGGATAAGATCAGTATAAATAATTCAGATAATGCAGCATCACACCTGTGAGCCTCATTTCCTCCTTTAATGTGGGTCAGAAGAAAAGGATCTAATAGCAATAAACTCTGATTAATCCTGGTACTAGAATCTCATGTGCTCAAAGAGTACCTGTTGTGTCAGTTAGTAAAAGAATACTTATCACGAGTACATCATTAGAATCATTTTCTGAAAAGCAAAGAAGTACTTTTAAGGCTAAAATGTTATTATTTCTATAGTAATAAGGAAAGGAACATGGAAGGTGATGATATTTTAGAGATATGATCTCACTACATATCCCAGGCTGGCCTCAAACTTAGGGTCATCATCCTGCCTCAGCCTCCCAAGTACTAGGATCACAGCATTTGGTATACATCACTGCACCTTTATTTTTATCCTATAATAATAAACATTCATTCATGTGATGACAAAATTAGTTTATAAGTGATGTGGTATCCTAAAATATATCCTGACTGATTACTCCTCTCTCTCCATCCCCTACCCAGATGACTGGATGGATTTTGGTTATTTGCTTGAAAATTAGTCCCTGGTCTTCCCTAAACTATGGGGAAGTTTCTAAGATTTTTGTTTAACTTCTGTGTGAATAATGAAACTATTGAAAATCACAGTGCCTTTTTAAAACTAGACTAAAGTACTATTTATTTTGTGGGGTAGGGTTGGGGGAGGACCAGCTTTATTTCTTTTCTTTTATTGGTTTTAGTAGATTATGAGAAAATGTAACGAATCACTGTAGTGGATATTTGTTTATTGCCTTTCCACTTCCTTCATCATCCCCTTTTCTCAATATAATTTGAATTTTCTAATACTGTGTCTTGTCAGGGATTTATCACACCCCTCTGTTGAGTCCTGACAGACTAATCAGTTCTGACTTTAATTAATTCATAGGAAGCACAAGGCAGGACAGTACGGGCTAAAGACTCAGCTCTGGACTTTGAGATTGAGGTTCCTGGGAAGGAGACATTCTCACCTGCCCGAGGATGGACTCACGCTGAGAAACACAGCCTGTGAATGGACAGAGTGAGAATCAGGTGTTTGCTGATATTGGTGAGCAGTGGATCAGACCGAAACCTGTACAATTTTCTGTAAGATAGTCCAGAGAATTCTCTTTATTTTTCAAGACTACTTCTCCCAAGTAGTAATTGCAATAGAAAGGATGCAGTTGCTATAGGCAAATACATTTTGAAGCACCTTACACTTAATAAGGTTAAAGGATGGAAAACTTTTGAAGACTTCTCTCAAACTTTAATACCAAGATTTAAAAGATGTTGCTTTTGGTTTACCATTGCTATTTCAGTACATTCAACCTACCTAGAGTCAAAAAGGGAACTGCAGACTCTTTAAAAAACTTTTTTTGTTGTTCAGTAAATTTACATGTAATCTGCGAGCTATTTACTTCTTAGGAAATCTGTAAATCAGATTATGTTCATAAATGTTCCATTTGTAACCTGTGAAATTTCTTTTGCCAGGCTACCCTTTTACATAAAACAAAAACAATTTGCTTTTAAAATATATCTTGGCCTATCACTCATTTTGAAAAGAACTTCAAGTGACCCTAAGTATTTTTTCAGCTGTAATTTAAATTACTGGATCAGGTATAAGCTAATGCCAACGTGAATCAGATAGCATTTCCTCAAAGCACAAATAAATTATATTTGTCAATATTTTAAAAGAAAGAGGAGAATTCACTGATAGCTAAATCCTTAAAACGCTGAGAGGCACCAGAGACTTTGAAATATGTCTTGCATTTTCAGAGGTGAGAGCAAAATATTTAGATCCACCAATACAAACTCACTTACTCAGAACCAGTGGAACCGAAACTAGGTCCCCCTGGCTCAACATGCCACAGGCCTCCCAAACTCCCCAAATAAACAATAAAGTAAACTGAGAGTGGAGAGGGAGTAAGAGGTGTATTAACAGTGCACCAGAATATCTAAATTTCAGTAAAAAGTTACAGAGGTGACAATTTCTTAAGCTCATGGTGGAGGAGAAACAAAAGTTTTATTAATAGGTAGAAAAAAATCACTTCATCACAGTGTTGACAGAGTAGCGTTTACTGCCTTTGTGCTCATTATTAAAAACTTGAGATGATACACACACTTTACCTCCTCCCTCTCTGCTTAAATCTGGGGGTGGGGGAGGTAACAGTAAAGTAATAAGAACAACATGAAACTGATGGAAAAGCAGAAATACGGTGAGAGCAGAAAACAAAAAAATGGTTTTTAAAAAGTAATAAATGAAAGATAAAGCCAAAAAATCTAAAAGAAACTTTTAATTGTTAGAAGATTTTCTTAAAAATTGTGTTGGCAGTTATCAGTCAATTCTCAAATATTCCATGGGTCAAGGAAAAGGAGGTAGCCATGAATTATTCTGTGCATGAACACGACCTCCAGCTCTGTCAACAGGACCCTGTGGTACGGCCCTTTGCACTGTGCATTGCATGGATCAAGGTGACAGACAAACTGTGCTGCAAATCGTAAGTCACAAACTTTGTCACTACACCACCTGCTCATTACATTGCATCCCAGTGAGATGGAAGTTACTGGCTAGTTGATTATACCATAAATGTTGCATCTATTGACAGTAATTACATATTTTTCTCTTGTTTTTCCAAGGTGTGGTTTGGAGATACAGTGTAGGCTTCTTATGAAAATGTAAAATGAAATGTCCCTGGAATAGGGACTGTCCTGAATCATCAAGGAATATACCCATATGTCCTGAAGCTGATGACCTAATATGTTAGCACATACAGACTTCCCGATCAAACAAATGGAGAGAAAGATTTATTTTGAGAGTATCTGTGTTATTTTAAACAAAGGGCACAAAATGCTTTTTTAAAAGGTCATCTTTTAAATATCTTATTGTCACACTGTGAAATCCCACTCCCTGTTGACCCGCACAGTTACTACACCTAAATAAATAAGAGCAAGGGTAGTCCTGTGAAACACGTAAGAAAGAGGAGAAGCTTGCGGTTTCTAACCTCAGCTGTGACCCTGACATGGTGTGTGGTCCTGAGAAAGCCATTTAACCTCTTGATGTCTCAGGTTCCCTTTACAGGCTCACATTTCAGGGGGTAAAGTAAGGATAAGGTTTTACTATTATCTCTCTTAAGACCCTGGAATGCAAAAAGAATGAATCAATATTTTCTAAATGCAGAATAAAAATGAATTTTCAATAAGAAAATATTTTGGCTAAGAACTCTATGTGGGGTGGATCAAGAGATTTCAATGATTTTAGATTTCGGTATCAAATTACTTTTTTTTCTTTCCCAGGGGACATTTAATATGCTTCTGGGTTAAGGGAAAACGTAATTTTTATTAATAAGGAGAAAAAATAGATCCAACATGAAGTTTGGCCTATTGACATCTGCTACTCCCATATCCATTATTAGGAACGTGATCTTGGCACATTGCTCGCTCCTTCAGTACACAGAAATGTAATAGTAATGGGATATATTTCTTCATGGTAAAAGGTTAGCTTAGATAAGATGATTTTTGACATGTAGCTAGATCTTTAAAACATTTCCAGCAAGCCCATGTCCAATTGGAAGCAATTTTGCATCTCTAGTGTTACGTGCAAAATGTGGACATCCTAACAGACACAAATATCTCCACATTATAATCTTTGGAGTTCCATACTATGGCTCCATGAGATATTTTCATAATAAAGCTAATGTTAAACATACCAATATTAAGTGAGCTCCTGATATACAAAGTATTCATTTCACTTTCAAACTCCTTCAAATACTTCACGGTTGAAGAGGGAAGGGTGGAGGGCATCTAGCTGAGAAGCTGTTTTAAGAATCTGAGCTAGAAACTGTGAGGCAGATATTTGTTATATCAACTTCAGAAATAAGGAGACTCTTCATCCTTTGATACATGGAGGGCCAGCGTGGGCTTCATGGCACAGCTATGAACTTTGCAAGAGACAGAATATCATGGTTGCCTCCCAAGGCAGCAGCTTAATCTCAATGGACAAAGCAAAGTGCAGGCTTAAGGTTTGAGGGAATGTGTTCTACAAAGCTACTGATGAATGTATTCCTTCAGCTAAGCAGTTGACAGTCCAAAGTAGGTCCTATCAGTGACATTTGACCATTTACCCCACTTCTGGTAATGCAGGATAAGGAAATGGGGATTCACAAGTCTACTTATAGCAGCTAAAGTCCAGGTCATGTGGTTATGTGCTGAGGTTTTTGTATGACACCTGTCTGACTAGTGTTTCAATTCAAACTAAATATTTATTGAGGACCTTCTATCTACTAAGAGATGTGCTGTGTACTAGGATGTGAACATTGCTGATAAACACCTCATGCTTTTAAGAAGTGCCAGGCCTGGTGAGGCAGCCTCGCATAAATACAAAGGCACACAGTATCAAGTGGAAAGCACCCGTAGGACCTGTGAGCCAAACTGCAAGAGAGCCCAAGAGGAGGCAGGTAACTGTGCTGAAGGCCAGAAGATAGGTAAGTGCTGGTGAGTGCAGAAGATAGGGCAGAAGGGACGAATCTAGAATGAGCATAGACATGAATGAATGCAATATGCTCTGCTTCCAGACATGGTGGGTTGTCAGATATGACCATAAATCCAGAAACGAAGAATCATGAGACAACATATGTGGGGGCGAAACTGTGAATGTCTTGCAAGTTATATATCTTGATCCTTTAGATAGTAAAGAACCTTTAAAACTTTGTTTTTAAAGAAGAGTTACATGACGGGCTCAGATGGCTATTTTAGGTAAATTTTAAAACTCAAGGGCAAACAAAAGTAGATTATAGATGGTAACAGAATTGATTCAAAATCAAGATTATAGGAAGAAGACTGTAATCAATCGATTGTTAAAGATATGTAAGGTATCGATGACACTTTAAGGTAAGGGATCATCAAAGAAGGTGTTTTCTTTCTTTCTTTTCTTTTCTTTTCTTTTCTTTTCTTTTCTTTTCTTTTCTTTCTTTTTCTTCTTCTTTTTTTTTGTTGTCTTAAAGAGAAAATTTTGAGTATGGTTTACTGTTAAGGGAATGTAAGACATGAGTTGGACCAAGATTTTTAATTGATAACTGAGCAAAATGAGATGTAATAAAAATCACATTCTGAGAGACTAAAAGGATGTTTTAAAACATGTTTAAACTTGTGAAAGAGAAGGAGGGACATTGAGGGAGCTCATTCTAACAATTTTTTTCCCTAAGATTTGAGAGCCCGTAAGCAGAGGAAAACTTGAAGTGAAAATGGGAACGCTAGTGAAAAGCCAATTCAAAAGGGATATGGCCTCAGTTTCCTTTTGTTGCTCCTTTTGTTGCTTTTGTTCCTTTTGTTGTTTTATAATCTTGTGCTTTCTGAGACTTAATAGGTAAAATATTGTTCATGCCCCACCTTGCAACCTGGTAGACAGTAAGAGCTTTCTTTTTTTCTTTTCTTTTTTTTTTTTCCACAAACTTGTCCAACCGTGGCAAGGTTTTGACTTAGGTCAGCTGAATGAACAGCAGAAGTGCCTTTTACCAGGCTCAATCTACCCAAGATAACTCAGGTATGAGGAAACGGAAAAGCATTCTTTGTGGGCTTTGAAAGAAGCCAAAAAGGTAAACTGCTTAATTTTAAAGATTCAAATGTTTGGTATCGATGGTGATGATGCATGAATGTGAGGATCTATATTTGTCCTGCAGATCTGCTTTCTGGTATTTGAAGGAGCCTGAAGTGAATTAGGTAAATGCATTTTCCAGATCATCCCATTATTCTAAAGTATGTAATAGCATTTCGATTTATACAGTCTAGACTTGTTATCTCATACAGCTATTAAGCCATCAAACTCCCAGAATTTCCCAAGCCCCAGATTTCCCGTTTGGTCATTTTCACTCACCAGTTCTTCCCAAGTGAAGAAAGTACATGTCACTCATAGATGTTTGACATAAGGGTTGAGAGTAAAGTTAATATTGGATGACTACACAAATATGAATCTTCAACTGTTTATTCATTTCTTGTAGATAATTTAGGGTACCATTTAGAGATGCTGCAAGTACTAAAGTTTGACCAGAAATAGTTTAAATTTTAGAAACTTACTCTTTAAACCTACTCATTTTTGGAAATTCACTCATGGAAGACATACAACTCTAACAGATCAAAGAATTCAGCTAGAAAAGGAAACTTTTTAGAAAGGATAAGACACATAAAACTCACTTTATTTGTAGTCTTTAGTACTAAAGGAATTATTTTCTCTATGCCCAGAATGGAGGAAGTATAAGGAGATAAAGCATTTGGATGAGTCCATGAAAAATCTGGAGATCAGAGAGAGTTTCCAAAGCTCAATAAATAATATGCATCCTTAATATTGTTGTTATGGTTTGGATCTACAATGTTCCCTGAAAGTTTTATGTGTGTGGAAAGTGATTGAATCAGTAGACACAGGGCCAGTTGCAGGTGGATTACTAAGGGTGTGACCTGAAGGATGTATTCTTGTCCTTACCTCCTCTCATCTTTCTCTGTTTCTTGGCCACCATTTGCTGAGCAACTTTTCTCCACCACGCTCTCCACTATGCTGTTTCTGCTTTGGAGCCAACAGATATGGACTGAATCCATTGGGAACCGGAAGCCAAATAAACCTTTCCTACTTGAAGTTGTGGGTGCTGGGTATTTTGTGTCCAGTAATAAGAAAGCTGACTAGTACAATTCTATTACATATCTTCTATGCACATGGCCACTTATCTCCAGGTGTCATGTAAATAAGAAAATATATCTAATATGCTCTTGGAATTTGCATTCTATATACCTATTTCATGTATGTTGTCCTAAAAAATTTCAAGTTAAGCAGCTATTAAAATAGAATTTTCTAAGTCTTCTAAATTTTTAAAAACTATTTTGCCAAGGCATTGACCATTCAAGATTTCCAAGTAAAAACAGAATTAAAATTTGTGAAATACTGCCCTCTAGTGAATATGGAAGCTTTTTGGTCCATTCTGCCAATGGAAATTGCTTTTCTAATGCCAGTATCTAACACAATCATTATCACCCGTGAGCAAGAGCTCACGATAAGTCGGAGTGATGAATTTGGGGCACACGCCATAGCGTCAATGTTAAAGGCCGAGATTCTTCAGGGTCAATTTGTACAAAGCATAGTCATCTTTTGAATATGAATCTTTTGTTTGTCTTTGTAGGATTCCTGCTGGAAAACAGTAAAAATATCAGATAGCTTATCTAATTATAGTTAGAGTATGTAATTTCAAGCAGTACTATTATAGTTAGGAGCTAAAATGGAAAATAGGTCAATTACTAACTGATACATTTCTTTTAAAGAAATAGTTTGATATAATAGATTCGCTTCGCTCTAAACAAATTCCATGATCATCATAATTAAATCATCTTCGTTTTACATAGTTTAGTTTCACTCTTAACCCTTGTTTCTATACAATTCTGAGAAATATTACTGTTATTTGTTGCTGAGTTAGCCATGTATAGCAACTCACAAACATACTACTAGTAGAGGGGAGAAAATACATATTAATAGGAACAAAGAATGAATAAGCCACATATATGAATTGTGGCATTTCACATCGTATATAGTTCCCAACCTCCAACATGTTCCCTACTCATTTGTTAGGGAGCTTTAATAAAGTTTAGAAAACCCAGTGATTTCAATAGCAGATACTAATTGTCTCCTAATTCCGGAGGCTGAAGCCTGAAATCAAGATGCTGGCACTGTTGGTTCCTTCTGAGGGTTACAGGGCATCTGTTCCTGGTCTCCTTGACAAGTAGAGCAATCCTCCCCGTGTTTTTCCACATTTCCTTCCCTTTGTAGATGGCCGTTTCTGTGTCTAAGTGCTTCCTTTTTAAAACAGAAACACCAATTCTGCTAGATTAGAATCCTACCCTTATGCCAGTATGCCTTACCTTAGCCAACTACATCTGCAGTGCCCTTGCTTCCAAATACGGTCACATTCCGAGATACTGGAGCTTAGGAATTCAGCACATGTAAATCTAGGGGAGACAATTCAACCATAACAGTAGCCCTTTTAAAGACAAACTAATCATAAGCAAGAAGTGTAATTTCTAAGAAAAATCTGGTCTCGAATACAATATCATTTAGTTTTGATGGGGTCTAAACTCCAGAAAAACATGCATTCCTACAAATACTAATGTAACCCTGAGAGACAAATGTGTGTTCATCTGTGTCTTTCTTTTTCCTCTCATTCTGACCCTAGGCCCTTTCTTTCAGCTTTGTGTCCTTTTAATAGATCCCCCCATCAAACACGAGGGGTGACCCATGTGGGCTAGAACGAAACTCTGATTTTCCTGGAATTGTTTTTAATCTGGCTTAAAACAAATTATTTTACATATTCTTCTAGAAATCATACATAAGGTTCTTAATAGACCAAACAGTAACTCAGCAGAAGTACATGTATTCATCTTTAAAACTATACCAAAAGAATAAATCGTATGGAAATGTCCGCATCTGCTTTCTGCGGTGATCAGTGATCGAATCCTAAATTGGTCGTTTCAAGCAGCTGCAGGGGAAGGAAGGAGCGCATGGGTCCTTTTGCCCCGCATCACTCCTGCCTCATTGTATAGGATGCGGACTTTGACCCCGAGCTGTCCATTACAGGTTTTTGTTCCTGACCTCTGCTTATTCCCTTCAGAGGTAAAATTGCTCACAGATGGTTCAGTGATAGTCTTCCCCTGAAAAATATTTTGTATCTGTGCATAAAGAGCTAGTAAGAAAAGCAATCGCTGTATACAAGAACATGGGGATAGATTAGTGTCCTAAAATTTACCGAGGAAATCTGATACCAACTTTTAACCAAAATATTTGAACAATGAGGCTATAATATTTTTATTTTTTGCAGTCTGTTTCATGCAACATACAAGTCAAGATTCGTAAGACTTTCAAAGTTATGACTTGTTAAAATTCAATAAATCAAAAAATCAATCTCATAAATGTGGGCCTCAATAGAGAAGTATGTAAATACCTATTGATTAAAATATCAATTTAGCATACAGGATTCAACACAACATGCAGAGTAAATTGTTAGGTAATGGGCTATCTTCAGTCAAAGCTTATATTTTTTGTCTGAATTAGTTTACAACTCAGGAATCTTTTCCCTTTTTTCTCAGGCATTTAGCATTCTTCTTTCCTTTTTTAATCATATCTCATCCTTAGAGAAAGGTCTCAAATTCATTTATACCCTTTCAAGTGTATTTGGTAATAATTTAAAGAATTACATCTTCCAGTGATAATTGTAATCATTAATGTTACAGTTAATAAGTATTGAATCTTAAACATAAGATAATTAAGGATTTATAGGATTTCAGGCAATTTGAGGAAACAATTTTAAAAGAGAATTCCAGATATTATTTTTCCATGTTATGGAGGATTCCTTGTATAGGTAGAATACATCTACAACATCTAAGGAAGGCTTTTCAGTGGAACATTTGTAGACCACTAGATTGATGTGAAATTAATTTAGTGAGCTGCAATCAATATTTTTAAAAAATGAAACAAAATAAAAGTTGAGAAGAATAGAATAGTACAAGATTTTATGTATAAGTGTATATATCACCAAAATAAAGTCATAATTTAAATATTTTATTAAATACTGAGCCTTCATATGTAGTATATTCAGTGACATGGTAGAAAACATCTGAGATGCACTGATGCAGGTAGAAGACATGGTCCTACTTGGAGAATACTGCAGTGGATTTTTATAAGAATTATCTCAGCACTGCTTCTAAGGACTGATGAGTTGGGATGTTTAGATTCCCATGTCAGTCATGAAAGAAAAATTTCCATTTTTCTAAAATCAATTAAACAAATATTTACAAGGTGTCTCCCGGACTCTTCCAGGGTTCCACACAAAAGTTGTAAGTTAAATATGACAGAGATTCTGTCCTGGAAAAATTCCCATGTTAGTAAAGAGACAGATGGAAGGAAGGAACACAACCCAGCATGAAAGTGAGAGTGGAACCCAAAGGCTCTGGGAGACGGGGAAGAGCTTCCGGGGGGTAATGACCCAGACCTTAACCTTCAGCAACAAAGCCAGCCAGCACTCCTAGTCATGGTCCTGTCAGGCCAATAGAGCCCACTTGGTGCAAAGCTGAGGAATTTAAGGCAGAGTAGCTGCAAAGGAGAGCTGATAAAGTACACAGCAAAAGGTCAAGAAATTCAAGGTCAGCACTTTCAGGAAACCTTCAGCTTCTCTGGGCTTGGAGAGAGAAAGAGAAGAGGTAGATGCCAATGCAGCAGAAAAGTGGGGCTGCCTGGTGGGAACAGAGCTATAAGAGGGACTGCTTAGCAGGAGGTGGGACAGAGAAGACCTGTGCCGTAACTGCCTCTAGCAGAGATGAGAGGAATTCTCTCCTTTCTACTTCCTCCTGCACACCAACTTTCCCTCTCAACCTCTGAAGGCCAGGAATGGAGCCTGAGAATATGCTTTGCAGGGTCAACTCCAGTGATAACAAAGTAGGAAAAAGGAAGGAAATAGAAGGAGAACAAATTAACAAATGGCAAGCAGGCCAGGCCAGGGTATTAAGGAGCAAGAGAAAAAGTCTGAGGAGATGTAGTTACTCAGTCTACCTGGATCACAGGAAGACAAAGCAAACTCATGAATGCAGTTAGATCAGCAGTGCCAGATAATGAAGGCCTTGTGATCCTAAGAGTTCGTACTTTTTTGTTGAGAAGACAGGAGCCATAGAGGAATTAGATTCCACTATGTGGATGTGTGTTAACATGCTGACATTTCTGTTAAAGTAAAAAGGTACATCATTTAGAAATTCCCAAAGTAAAGGGCTGAGTGTTACTTAAAACCAGTATTATAAACATCATTCATTTTCACTTATTTTTTTTCTCTTTTGCTTTTCTGGTAAACTTTACTGACAAGTTTACATATGATGCTATTCCATTATGCTTTGATTTGATTTTTTAAAAAGCTGAACATTATGTTTTGATGACTCTCCCACTATAAAAGGTAAGAACATTGTTCTCTCATGCTAAGACTTCATTTCTGTATTCCAATTTTTGTTAAGTATATATTCTTTTTTAGTGATACTGTTTTATTTTACTTTTTAGAGCTTGCATGATTATTGTTTATATTGTAGCAATGTTTAAGCATATCTTGGTGACAGCTCCCACATTGTGACTTGAGAGGAGTGGCCCTATATTCCCATCCACTGCTCCTTACATGTTTGACTTCCGGCTCCCTCCAGCTTTCAGTTCACACATTTGTCCAGAAAGTGTGTGTGTGTGTGTATGTGTGTGTGTGTGTTGGTTTTGGGAAGATGGAATATATTATAATATATATTATGATATAAAAGGATGAAAATTTCAGGTCTTTTTATATTAGTATTCACTTCCTTTCTAACTAGTCTACGTTCAAAAAAAGAATGTGAATTATTCTTTCAGATGCAACACTAGTGTTGGAAATACATATGTGTTTATAAGCCATATTCTTACTAATATTTCTAATATTTTTTCCAAAATTAGGGGTAATTAGGCAAAATTATTTTAATTAGCATGGAAAAACAGAAAATATTATTCTACTGTAGTCAATTCATGGGGGAAATTAGTTAACTTCATGTTAAATAATAAGTTAACAAGGCTATTCTGTGTTTAGAAAAGCAAATGGAATCCTCTCAAGAGAAGACAAAACTGAATGTGGCTGTGCTTTTTTGTATGCAATTGGTAAAGCCTTAGAAATCTGCCTGATAATCACATGTTTATAAGCAGAATTGTATTGCAGGGCCATTAAAAGATTTCACTATTTTAAATAATTCCACAATGAAACTTTAATACAGCACAGAATTCTTTCATGGTGCAAATCATCATCTTTAGTTTATTTTTCAGTTAATCCAAATTTTTACATATTTTGCTTAACTCACAACACAGCTGTGTTTATGGAGAAAACTGAACTCACGTAGATGAGTGACATTATCATCATTCATTTTCTTCAGACTATGAAGGATAGGCACAGATGACAGTTATGATCCTTTAGGCTTGCCAAGAGCTTACCAGAGTGATCTTTTATAAACACACTATGGATATCTTCCCTAGGATGCACACACAGACACACAGGCACGTGTGCACACGTGCACAGACACACACACACACACACACACACACACACACACTTTCCATGCCTTCACAAAACTTTCCACAAAGCCCAAGCCAGGAAACAAAGGCAGATAAGACTGTGCTGTCTGCCTCTGTCTGCCCCCACCTGCCTTGCTTCACACAACCTCAACTCTGGGCTCAAGAAGAAAAGCTCTTCATTCTTTCTAAGGGACGTCAAGTCAGAAGTGGTCTCTCTCTGCAGCCTCTTCAGTAATCCTAGTATGGCTCCTCGTGGTTGGCATAGGTTATTGGCCTTAAAATAGTGTGTATCCTGATGGTACAGGTTGGATGTATTTAGCTTCATAGAGCTATATGGTCTGTTGAAGGAATTGTAAGCTATTGAGCAGTTTGACTTGGTGATGGCATAAAGCAAACATTCTTGTAAGAAAAATTCTCAGTATTGCTGTTTTGTGAATTAATCTAGACAACAGTCATTTAAAAAAGCATAACAATAAAATTAAGCAATTAAATTAGCTAATGGTAGGGGAGAGAAAAATTATGTATTTCATAAGACGTTGAAGAGTCATTGTAGAATGAAAAGGAAAATAGTTTGATGAGTATATATATATATATATATATATATATATGCTGATTAGAACTATATAAAGTAACAAACATTTACAGACAAGCACCAGAAAAGAACACAAAAGGTTTTGTTTAAGAACAATACTTAATAATAGTTAGGTGATTTTCAAGAATTTGTAATGCTGTTATAAAATGTTGTAATGGAAAAGAAATACAATTAGTATGCTTTTATAAACTGTTTTGAAAAAATTAAAATAAAGAAAATCAAAATGGAAAGGAGAGAAATCCTGAACAGGAACAAATCTACTCAAAATTAATTACTTCATCTGCTGAACATCTAGTGCTTATTTAAGATTGCAAATAAATTTGAATAAATAAAAACCTTTTCCCACTGTTAACTTCTTTTAATTACCCTTATTAGAAAACTTGGGAGAAAACTAGAAGAAAGCTCTCAGGTGGTCATTCAGATGAATGAATGATCTGAAAATGGTCATGATTCTGAAATAGCAGGAGTGGGAGGAAAAATGAGGGACAAAGGATTACTAATTCTGAAGGGCCTACTATTTTCTGGTTTCTTTCACACACATATGAAACTCTTGGTACTTGCTACAAAGGAGATGCTCAGTTAGTGGCTATTTTGTTTGTTTTGTCATTTCTACTTTAATTAACACTCAACGAGATTTTCAAACTCTATAATCTGTCCCTAGTTCAGGTTTTAGACACATTCGCTGCAACTTAATTTTTCATTAGCCCTGTTTTTAACAAGTTCAATGTTTCCTTTGAAGTTTTCCTTCTCTTGAATTATTTTTTTCTTATAGGGTCAAGGAGACATGGAGAGACTGGCTTTCCCTGAATGATGCAGAATGATGTAGAGAAACATATTTTTTTATGAAGTCAAATAAAAAGTATTGATGCCTGCCTCCCTAAGACAGACATATTCACATATGAGAAAAATAGCTCAAGTCATTCCAGGAAGGCATCCAGGCTAGCAGACTTGCTCTGTGGATAGTGACAGCACTGGGCTCTGCTGATACAGACAACAACTGCTCATTTCTCCTGTATCTGAGCTCTTTGTCTTCCAAGAATGGTCCCTGAAAAACAGATCAAGGGAAAAGAAACTCTGTGAAACAAGAGAGGGTAGAGGAGAAAATTTGTTCAAAGGTCAAACATGGTGTTGATACCTTTGGAACTGTGTATCTTAATACCTTACTGAAAACTTGCTTGAAACTTAAAGTAACTACAGGAATTTTTTCAGTGGTGTCTGTTCAGAGAACAAAAAAAGCTATGATGCAGGGAAATGTAAGCCTAATAAATAAAAGTTTTTCAACTGAATATATTTTAGAGATAGATGACCATATTACTCAATTTTTGTTGGATCAGTGAACAGAATGGTTTGCACTGTCAATGTTTGAGTGTCTATCCATTTTCTATGCTTTGATTTTGTAACTTTAACAATTATTTCTAAGATGACAATATGTAATGCATCAACTAGTGATTTCTTAGTGTTAATCTTTTTTAATTCTATATTATTCTACCTTTTTTCTATTTTTCTCTCTTTAGATAAAAATAAATAAATATATTTTAGAGAACAATAGAAGACAATAATCAAGGTATATTTTGGTGTTATTTTACTATTCATACACCAAAAGAATTTATATGTATAAATGCATGTGGTTATACAATATATACATACATATATATATATATATTCGTACATAATTATACATAATTGAATGTATATATATTCTACATAATTGAAATGACTAAATGCCAGCCTATGGTAGTTTCTTAATCTTCATTATTTTTTTCACTTTTAGCAATCCAATGAGATAAGCATGATATTGTTTCTAATTGACAAAACATCAAAAAGAATCATAGAAAAATGAAGCCATTTACCTCATCTCATTACTTATAAATCATATGTAAAACCTAACCAGTCTGAAATTGATGTATTTATTCTCTAAAAATCTCTAAAATTGGAATTAATCTTCTTTATTTTTAAGAAATCTACCTCTCTTTTAAAAAATGGATAAATTCTAAATGTTTGCATCACAAAGATACAGTCCACTGAAAAGCAGAGTGCTGAACAAGAGTGCCTCCAGAATTGTTCCTCAGGAGTTTTTGGTGAGACCATCACTCCTGTTAGGCTCTTAGGTCCCATTATTCCTCCATAGAAAAACCTATGGGGTCCAAGTGGAGGGACAGACTTTTGTTCATTATCTATTTATAGAAAAAATAACATTCTCCAAACATTTCATGAGCTTCCCAAACTGCTGGGAAAAATCAGCTCAGGTAAATTATATGGTTTAGATCTAAAATGTGCCACAAAACTCCCATATGCTCAGAGGAAGGGGTTTCGAAAATTTTGGAGTCACAGGGGCACTGTGCTCAGCAGTGGGTTCATCCACTAATGAGCTCAGTAGCTGAGCATCCTGCTTGTGGAGGCTGGCAGGAGGTAGGTCACTGTTCCAGTAACCTGACAGGTGTCTCCGCTCAGCTCATCCCTTGCCTCTCTGCTGCCTGGATCCTGTGATGTGAGCAGTATTACTCATAGCAGGCCCTCTCATAACAGTTTTGTTTTGCATTTGCTTGCAACTCATGGACATAAATTTCTGAAATTTTGAAGACAGAATAACCCTTTACTTCTTTAAATTATGAATGTCAGAGATTTTGTCCCAGTAAGGAAAAAGTGACCAAGACAGATTTTAGTACCAAGAGTGCAGCCATTGCTATGTTTTGAAAAACCTATAGAATTAATAGAAAATAGAAAGGTCCTTTGCAAATGGGAATGATGGAGAAAAGGAGGGTAAAAAGAATTAAGTGGTGCTATGTACACATATCAACTCTTATGGTGAAGATAATAAAAGGAAAAGATGCCTTTAGAACTGGTTCATGGGAAGATTTAGGGAAATTTTTGAGATGTTGATAAGAGAAGTGCTAAAATACTATAAGGTGAGCTTGATGGGAAAATCTGTTCAGATTTCAGTTGGCAGAATGCTGGTAGAAGTGTAGACAGTAAAGTCCAGGCTCAGATTGCAGATGTCTCAGTTTTCAGTAGTCAGTGGCTGTGTGTGTTACTTTTACACAAAAAATTTGTCTACCTTTTTTGCCCATGACCTGAGACTGTGAGTGAGACTGAAATTGAGGGTAGTTGACAAGTTAATCTGTTGGAGGAAATTTCAAGATAGTTCAACATTCAGGTTGTGGTACTGGTACTTCTGGCTGCTTTCAGCCAAGTTTACAGTGAGAATAAGGAACAAAAACAAAACAAAACAAATAAAACAAAACAAAAATTCTTATTTGAAATGTTTGGCCTTTCATTAGAAAGAAATCACTAGCAAAGTGGAGCAAAAGAGAGCATGGTTGGTAAAAAGATTAGCATTAAAACAAAGCCATGTACTTTGCATGGGGTTAATAGTAAAGATATGTGTGGGTTATTTTAGGAATCAGCAGTACCACACCATTTTCAGGCTTAAAGGTGCAAAAGTGAAGGACTTTGCTATGAGAAGACAGTCAAAAAGTACCCAACTCAAAAAAAAAAAAAAAACCACTTAGGAAATTGGTTCTCTGGGATTTGCTTCACAGTGTTCAGCCATCCTGGTCTTTGCAGCTATGTTCCAAAGGGGTCTGTCTGCTGCTTGAGGAAGCCACAGACCTTGATATCATTTATATGGTTCTGGTTTTGTGGGAGTGTGAAATTAAAGATTTAAGGGATGAGGGAGGCTTCCATGAGGCTTTCAGAAGAATGTCTGGGAGGCCAGGCAGTGTGCTCCTTTGAGAGCAGTCCATGAAGTTGTGAGAGTGAAGCTTAAAGTGTACTGGAGACACCATACTTTGGAGAAGCCAAGAATGTGAAACATCTACTCATCTGCTGAAAAAAACTGTGTTCAGTGAGCAAAGCCACCCTGAGACAGAGGTCAAGAGTGCTGAAACCAGCAAAAACATAAGGGTGGGGAGGGTTAAGTCCTTTGGACCTCTCATCTTGTCTTATCACAGCTTGCTCTGGGTGCTAGACAAAGCACTGCAGTGTTTAATATTTTTCCTGCTGAATTTAATCTTGTTTTGATCCAGTTTCTTTCTATTCTCTTATTTTTCCATTTTGGAATGGTGATGTTTACCTGGTGTTATTAGATGATTGCAGTATCTAATTTCCTTTTCAGTTTTTTTATTTGTTTGTTTGTTTTGTTTTGTTTTGGTACCAGGGATCAAACTCATGACCTGTACTTGCCAGGCATGCACTTATGCCATTGAGATAAAACCCTGGTTTTCTTTTCAGTTTTTACAGGGGCTTCTAGATAAGTATTTGCTTTCAGTCTCAGAGGAAACTTCAACTTCTTGGGCTTTTCAGTAATGCTGGAAATATTAAGGCTTTTGAAACTCTTAGAGATGGGGTAAATGCATTTTACAGAAAGAGATGGACATGAGTCTTTTGGAGTCTGGGGCAGAATGCTATGGTTTATATCCGGAATGTCCCCCTGAAAATGTTCATGTGTTCAGTATGCAACCGGGTGCTGGGTTTACTATATTCATCCACAATGAATTCAGGAGCTGGATGTGCTGTGGGTGGAGGGACTAGTCAGAGGCAGGTCAGGGGGCATGACATGGAAAGCTCTGTCTTCTCTGCAGTTCCTCTTTTTTCTCTCTGTTTCCTGCCTCCATGATGTGAGCAACTTTCTTTTACAGTAGGTCCTTCTATCAGACCATTTGGCATGACCACATGAATGGAAACTGACAACCATGAATTGAAACTTCTGAAATTGTCTGCCAAGTTAGATCTCTCCTCTCTTAAGTTGTGGTTGTTGGCAATTTTATTCCAGAATGAAGAAAGTGACTAAGATGGCCCTGTTCCCCAGTCCATCTTGAGTAGAATACCAAGCACAGGCCAGGTGCTTAATAAGTATCTTTGAATGAATCAATAAAGAAACTAACACAAAATTTATTTTGCTTTGATGCATCAACTTAGATAGGTTGCAGTGCCCAGATATTTGATAAAACATCAGTGTAGATATTACTGTAAAATATATTTTTAAGCTGGGCATGGTGGCTCATGCCTGTGATCTCAGCACTCGGGAGGCTGAGGCAGGAGGATCCTTGTGAGTTCGAGACCAGCCTGGGCTACAAAGTGAGCTCAAGGCCAGCCTGAACTGCATAGTGAGACCCTGTCTCAAAAAGAGTAAAAAAAAAAAGATATTTTAAAAAATGTGATCAGACACAGCATTTTGGAGGTGACCCGCCAAGTTTGTGCCAGCCTGAATTTGCACCAGCTTGAATCCACACCGGCTGACAGAACTGCCCAAACTCGTTCCCACCACCACTCAAAGGAACCACAGCAGCACTGAAGTTGGGGGTTGGTGAGCCTAACAGAGAGCAGAGCCAGTGAAGGGACCTTCATTAATCCACGGTCAGTGCTGGGAATGAGACCCCCTCCCCCGCATGGGAAGTGTGCGACCAAATGGGCAACATGTTGGAATCGGGCAGGAGGAGCCTGAACTAGGAGTGACAGACAGTGACTTCAGTTGGTTGCTCCCTCCCCAGAGCAGATTCGTGCGATTTGGTTGGACTGGGCTGCGCCCCTGGCAGGGACCCAATGAGCCATCCCAAATCGAATCCCTGCACCTAGCATTCACTAACCAGGTGAAGGCCCCTGAAGTTTGGTTGGCCCGGTAGGAAGGGGCAGGCATATGCAGCCGCTGCTTACACCTCAGTGACAAGAGCAGGCAGGAGAGGGAGGAGTTCCCTCACCAGCTGCTTCAGAGGAAACCTGGCCAACAGGGAAGGGGGCTGGGACCTGCACTGTAACCTGTGTGCAGGAAGCCAGGGCCATGACAGGAGAGAGAGGCAGGAGGAGGCCCCCAGCCCAGAACCCTGAGAGCACTGATCCAGGAGAAGGAAAAACAAGAGAGACTGAGGGCGGCAAACACACAACATCAGACATGGCTTCAATGGACATTAAGAGATATCTTTGGGAACTTGTAGACGAGCTCAAAACTGAAATATTAAACCAGGTAAAGCAAGATATGAGTAGAGTAATAAAAGAAATGCTCTCAGGAAGCATCTCTCAGGATGATACAGATGGAAGAAGGGAGGAACACAAAAAAAGGAGAGAAACATTTGATGAAGAATATAAAGAAAATATAGAACACATGAAGCAGATTGAAAGAGACTACCAGGAAATTAAAAAGTCCATTGAAAGCTGGAAAAATGCCTTAAAAGAAACTAAGGATAGACTATCAAAACTTGAAGACAAGTTTGCAATGTGTGATCTTGAAAGAAGAGACCTCTTAAAAATAACAAGGAAACAGGCAGTAACAGTACAAAGGCTAGAAGATGACAAGAGAATCTGCAATTTGAGAATAAGAAATGTAATTGAAAAAGCAGGGATACATACAGGTGAACTATAAAGGCTATTCACGGAAATAATTAAGGAAAACTTCCCAAGCATGGGAAAAGAAAATGACATTTGGCTATGTGAGGCATACAGAACTCCAGCCACCTACAACCAAAACAGAGCTACACCCAGACATATATTAATCAAGATACCAGAAATTCAATATAAAAACAGAATATTAAAAGCCATCAGAGAAAAGAAACAGATTACCTATAAAGGTAAGCCCATCAGAATCACTGCTGACTTCTCAACATAGACCATCAGATCAAGAAGAGCTTGGGGTGAAGTGTTCCAAGCCCTGCAAGAAAATAACCTCCAGCCCAGATTGATGTACCTTGCAAAACTGTCACTAGAAATTAATGGAGAAACAAGATGCTTCCATGACAAAGAGGAACTGGGGGAGTTTGTGACCACCAATCCAACCCTGCAGAGAATGCTGAAGGACATTCTACAGAGAGAGAAAAAAAAATACCAGGATTTTAGGAACAGTGGTAGAAAGACCTCAACAAGTGGGACAGGCAGTAGAATGAAGGAGAAAACTAAACAAAGGCAGAAAAATAGCATAGCAGAAATGAGGCAGAGAGAATAACTAGAATCTCTAACATAGATGGCCTTGATACACTATGTTGTTAATAATGCACCAGGATTTAAAACACACATTACTCACACTACTCTGCTTAGGTGTATTATATTCTGTTCCAGTCATTCTACCTGTACTAGATTTGAGGGCACAGACAGTAATTCTGAAAATAACAGGATATAGTATGGTAATAATCCTTAATTTCCTATTAACTTAATCTAAAGCTCTATAAAACCTACACTGTTTTACCATGACTGATTGTAATCAAATCTGGTCTGTTAGATTGCTGTTTTGTATTGACAGATTTTATTCAAAACTGTTATGATTGCTAGTACCAAGTCTGAGACTATAGGCAACTGCATTTAAGATGACAAGATTCACTAGAATATCCACTCTAGTTTGACTATTACCTGCTGTTGAAGTTTTATATTGTCTACAATTTTTTTTACTAATATTGTTATGTACTGCTATATTCAATTATACTGATATATTCAATTATGCCTGATGATATAGACAATTCTATTGAAGATAATAAAAAACAACACAGTAATCATTGTGATCACCTTGTACTGTAGTTTTACATGACTTTTTGGTTTCATGTTTTTATAGGAATTTGTTTTGTTTTGTCTTGCTAAGTTTTGTTTTTCCCTCTAATACAGAAAGGATAGAAATACATCTAGAGACTCATGCATGCGTAGCTGTTTACACTCTCACTGTCTGACTATCTACTTTGTATCCTTTAATTTTGTAACGTGAACAACTATGTCTAAGAAGACAATATGTAATTTATCAACTAGTTATTTCTTACTGTTTATTTTTTTCTGAAATTCTGTATTGTTTCTACCCCTTTTTCTGTTTTGCTTTTTTCCTCTTTAAATAAAATTTTTAAAAATGTGATCAAAATTTAAGTCTTTAGACATAATACTGCAAATTACCCTCTATTCTCTAGGTTGCCTCATTCAATCAGTTGCAGACCTTAAAAGAAAAGACTGAGTTACCCCAAGAGAAAAGAAATTCTGCTTCCAGATCATCTATGAAGTGCCTGTGGATTGAAACAATTATTCCCACAGAATATAGCCTTCCTGTCGGCTCTGCAGCCTCCACAACCACACAGTTCAGTTCCTTAAAATAAGCCAGTCAGTCTCTCACTGTCAGTATCTATGTCTCTGCCTGAGTCCCCCTCTCATACACACACTGAGTTGACAATGTTGCTTGGACTAGCAGATGCATCTTTTATTCTTATTCACTTCTAGGCCATGACACAACATTCAGTGGTCCCATGTTCTCATGTTAAATGGCTTTTCAGTAGATGTGGCGGTAGCCTTTCCAGTTCAGCTGGGAATACTCATGTGGAATCACAGTACCAGCTCTTTGTGCACTATGTTTTTGTTTTCTTGCTTTCAACTTGATAAATACTGGCATCCTGGGTGGTAAAGGGAAGGGTTAAATGAGTGTTCTTACCTTCTGTGAGTTTCTTTCAGCAGCCAAGCTACCACTCAGAGTTCTAGGCTACAGTCTCAATCTGTTCCATCTGAATGATATTTGGCTGCATTGCAGTGTTCTCAAGCCAATCTTTCAATCACTTTATGCTTTAATCCAGTTTGTGTGACTGTACCTGGCTAATACACCTTCTAATTTCCATATCAGTGGTCAATTATGTGAACTGCTCCCCTACAGCCAGAAGGTTTAAGTCAATTTATAGCATTAAAGGTTACCGAAGCCAAATTGAGTCACAATCAAGGATTATTGGTTAAATGTCAACATTTAAAGATTTGGTTTCTTTTAAAAATCACAGAACTCAATTGCTAGAGTCAAAGCAACGACTGAAACAGAGCAATGTGTTGATGAGTTTTTAAAAGGTTTGTCTAACAAATGTTTGTTATTTGAGTACTAAAATAGAAAATCACCCATTAATTCAATTGAGAGATTGAGAACATGGTCCACTCATGGTCATTTTCCAACTGTGAACAAGGAATTTATATTAAGGATACCATATAAATATTGTGGCTTTGTGGATATTAAAAATAACCTTAGATGAAATGACCATAGTATATGATATCTGAGCTCAGACTGGAAAGGAAACTGGTCTGATAATAGATGTACTGAGTATGGCACTTTACACAGTTGGATATGAGCTTCCTGAAGCAGAATGGTGGTGATGAGTTCTAAGAACAAAGAGAGGGAAGGAAGATGCAGAGGAGGGGATGGGAGCTTTAAAGGAGAGGCTGGCAAAATGGTTTAAATGACCAAGATACGATACATCTCCATATGTTTGGAATTTTACCAGACACACAATGAATTTAAACATACTCATTAAAACTTTGTATTAAGCATGGGCCTTTCCTTCCAAATTAACCTCTGTTCCCAAATGAGCCGATTATAAAGGGTTGCTAGTTTTACACTTCACCCCACTGTCCACATTTTAGTTAATGTTTTTTATAATCACGTTACTAGATTCTGTATTTTAATCAGTTTCTTTCAGTGAAAAATCACTGCTAGATCTCTTTCTTACCAAACAAGCTCACTGCATGTATAAAAATTTTTACACCTCTGCTTTGTTCCGGTACTTCACCTTCTTGACTACTCCAAGATAAATTGTCAAACTTTGATACTTATCTTTGAAACATTTAGGTTTTCTTCAGCTTCCCAATGTCATCAGCTGTACTATAGAAATTTCCTTGAGCTCACATTAATGGAAGTGCTATGTGATCCAGTTTGTAGAACAGGTCCTGTACTACCATGTTTACAGTTCACAATAGCTGCACTGTTCACAATAGCTACCATATGAAACCAAGCTATGTGCCTATCAGTGGTTGAATAAACAAAGAAAAATGTGGTGTATGCACATATTTGTCTTTAACTGAATTAAATTCTTTATAGCTTAAAATAGTCTATTCAAAAAATCTACTTGAAACTTGGTCATATTTAAAGAAGGAGAAAAACAGATGGGGGAAAAGAAAGAAACACTCAAGTAAGCAAACATTTTGGATTAGTCCTATGGTGATTTTGGAGAAGTAACAGTGCCATGAATTAATAATCAATGGTAATATTCATAATATTATGATTATTCTTCATTCATTAAACTTGGTGTCTAAGGGATACTTAGTCAGAGCAGAGCCAAGGGTTTGATCCTCAGCACTGCCCATAGAAAAAAAAAATAATTTGGGTTCTAATACCTTGAAAACTCTTAACATATTTGAGGCTCATCTTTAGGGTTGGGTGTAATAGTTACAGAACAGTAACTCTCTTAAAAGCACATGTAGTTAACACTGAAATCCCAGAAATAATTTTCCTTATGTGTGTGCTGAGTATGGATATGCAATCATATAAGAATGACTAAGGTGATGGAAGACAAGATGGCCGATCAGTGAGCAACAGAATACAAAGCCTCCTGGGAGAAACAATTCATATGCCAGAATAAAACACCCTGGAGAGACCCAGACAGAGGGAGATGGATCCTCTTGACACAGGAAGAAATTAAAATGTAAAAAAGCTCATCAAATACTTCGGGACTACAACTGAAACAGCTAAAAACTATGGGACACAGCATGTTTGCGGTGACCTGTCAAGTTTGCACCAGCTTGAATCCGCACCCGCCGGCAGAGCTGCCCAAACTCATTCCCACCGCCACACACAGGAAGCACAGCAACGCTGAAGTCGGGGGTTGGTGAGCCCAATGAAGAGTGGAAAGCGGAGCCGGTGGAGGAACCTTCATTGATCCACAGTCAGTGCTGGGACTGAGACCCCCCCCCCATCGCACAGGAAGGGCGTGACTAGGTGGACAACATGTTGGAATTGGGCAGGAGGAGCCTGAACTGGGAGTGACAATGACTTCGGTTGGTTGCTCCCATCCCAGAGCAGATTTGTGAGATTTGGTTGGACTGGGCCGCGCCCCTGGCTGGGACCCAATGAACCATCCCAAATCGATTCCCTACACCTAGCACTCACTAACCGGGTGATTGCCCTTGAAGTTTGGCTGGCCCAGTGGGAGGGGCAGGCATACGCAGCTGCTGTTTACACCTCAGTGACAAGAGCAGGCAGGAGAGGGAGGAGTTCCCTTGCCAGTGTGCTTCAGAGGAAACGTGGCCAACAAGGAAAGGGGCTGGGACCTGCACTGTAACCTGTGTGCAGGAAGCCAGGGCCATGACAGGAGAGGGAGGCAGGAGGAGGCCCTCAGCCCAGAACCCTGAGAGCACTGATCCAGGAGAAGGAAAAACAAGGGGGACTGATGGTGGCAAACACACAATATCAGACATGGCTTCAATGGACATTAAGAGACATCTTAGGGATCTTGTAGATGTGCTCAGAACTGAAATATTAAATCGAGTAAAGCAAGATATGAGTAGAGTAATAAAAGAAATGCTCTCAGGAAGCATCTCTCAGGATGATACAGATGGAAGAAGGGAGGAACACAAAAAAAGGAGAGAAACATTCGATAAAGAATATAAAGAAAATATAGAATACATGAAGCAGATTCAAAGAGACTACAGGAAATTAAAAAGTCCATTGAAAGCTGGAAAAATGCCTTAAAAGAAACTAAGGATGGACTATCAAAACTTGAAGACAAGTTTGCAATGTGTGATCTTGAAAGAAGAGACCTCTTAAAAATAACAAGGAAACAGGCAGTAACAGTACAAAGGCTAGAAGATGACAAGAGAATCTACAATTTGAGAATAAGAAATGTAATTGAAAAAGCAGGGATACATACAGGTGAACTACAAAGGCTATTCACGGAAATAATTAAGGAAAACTTCCCAAGCATGGGAAAAGAAAATGACATTTGGCTATGTGAGGCAACTTCAGCCACCTACAACCAAAACAGAGCTACACCCAGACATATAATAATCAAGATACCAGAAATTCAATATAAAAACAGAATATTAAAAGCCATCAGAGAAAAGAAACAGATTACTTATAAAGGTAGGCCCATCAGGATCACGGCCGACTTCTCGACACAGACCATCAGATCAAGAAGAGCTTGGGGTGAAGTGTTCCAAGCCCTGCAAGAAAATAACCTCCAGCCCAGATTGATGTACCCTGCAAAACTGTCACTAGAAATTAATGGAGAAACAAGATGCTTCCATGACAAAGAGGAACTGGGGGAGTTTGTGACCACCAATCCAACCCTGCAGAGAATGCTGAAGGACATTCTAGAGAGAGAGAAAAAAAATACCAGGATTTTAGGAACAGTGGTAGAAAGACCTCAACAAGTGGGGCAGGCAGTAGAATGAAGGAGAAAACTAAACAAAGGCAGAAAAGTAGCATAGCAGAAATGAGGCAGAGAGAATAACTAGAATCTCTAACATAGATGGCCTTGATATGCTATATTGTTAATAGTACACCAGGATTTAAAACACTCATTACACACACTACTCTGCTTAGATGTATTATATTCTGTTCTAGTCATTCTACCTGTACTAGATTTGAGGGCACAGACAGTAATTCTGAAAATAACAGGATATAGTATGGTAATAATCCTTAATTTCCTATTAACTTAATCAAAAGCTCTATAAAACCTACACTGTTTTACCATGACTGATCATAATCGAATCTGGTGTGTTGGATTCTTGTTTTGTATAGACAGATTTTATTCAAAACTGTTATGATTGCTAGTACCAAGTCTGAGACTATAGGCAACTGTACTTAAGATGACAAGATCCACTAGAATATCCACTCTGGTTTGATTATTACCTGCCTTTGAAGTTTTATATTGTCTGCAATGTTTTTTTTTTACTAATATTGTTATTTACTGCTATATTCAATTATACTGCTATATTCAATTATGCCTGATGATATAGACATTCTATTGAAGATAATAAGGAACAACACAGTAATCATTGTAGATCACCTGGTACTGTGGTTTGATACGACTTTTTGGTTTCATGTTTTTATAGGAATTTGTTTTGTTTCGTCTTGCTAAGTTTTGTTTTTCCCTCTAATACAGAAAGTATAGAAATACATGTAGAGACTCATGCATGTGTAGCTGTTCACACTCTCACTGTTTGACTATCTACTTTGTATGCTTTAATTTTGTAAGTTGAACAACTATTTCTAAGAGGATAATATGTAATTTTTTAACTAGTGATTTCTTATTCTTTATCTTTTTTTGGAATTCTGTATTATCTCTACCCTTTACATGCTTTTGTTTCTCTTTAAATAAAATCTTTTTAAAAAAATGTCTAAGGTGAAAGATGTACAGTCAGGAAAGAGGCAACATTAAGCAAACAAACAAACAAACAAACAAACAAACCAAACCCTCCTATGTTATATCCAAAGGTCAGCAGTGCCTCACATAGCTCATAGATCTTGACTCTAAATACAATGAAAGGGCTATTCTAGAAGATATCTCACTGGGGCCTGGAAATACTTTTTTCCTTGACCCCTGAACCCCACATTGGTCACTTCCTGCTTCTGGATCTACAGGTGATCACTCCTTTCTCCTTGAGATCTCCATTCCTTTGATATTTGGGGCTCACAGACTCTAAGTCTTGCTCTTGCTTCCCTGGCCATTTGTTCTGTGACTCTCACTCACTCCTCCCCACTGTCCAGCATCCAATGGTGAAGTACACCAAGATGCAACCCTTGTACCTCATTCAGGTACAAGGGTTGCATCTTGGTGTACTTCACCATTGGATGTGTTTCAAGTTCTACTTCTGCACTGATGATTCCTATGTTTATATCTCCAGACCCACTATTCTCTGAAACCTGCACTTTATACCTCAAGTTGCTGTTCACTGTCTTCCCTAGGATATCTAAATTACAAGAAAACTGGCGATTCCCAAACTAAAAAGCTGCCTCCTCCCCAACCATGTGGTTCTTCTCCACTCCAGCGTCTTTTCCATTTCTGAAAATGCAATGCGAATTGCTCACCCACAATTTTTTGAATTAATCCTTGACTTGCCCTTTCCCTATGTTCTAGAAAAAAATATAGTTGTAAGTCCTTTACAGTTACATATTAAATATGTAACATTTATCCTTTCACTTTATTATCACCTACACTGTGATCCAGCTTCCTTAGTGATGCCTCTGTTTCTCCCTTTTCACTCATGTAGAACGTCACTGTTCAAACCCAGGTCAGGTCATTTTCATGTCTCTGCTGAAGAGCTGTAGGATACTCTCAGATTCTTTATGCTGGGTGTCAGCCACGCCTCTTACTCTTTGGATCTCTTTCTTTATCCCTGATTTTTCTTTCTTCTTGAGCCTATCAGGTTAAATTCATCTCTCAGAGTGTTGCTGATTCCTCTGCCTCTATGCCACTTCCCCTCTCTCTTACCTGTCAGGCTTTTCTTTATGCGTAAGATGCTCCATGACGCCTTCTACCATAATCAATTTGTAGCTGCTTCCCACACCAAGAGCCTACTCTCTCCTTTGGCTTATATTCCAATAGCGTTTTCTAATTTTCTTATTTTCTACTAGCATTTGTGACCAATCAGTAGACTAAATGGCTTACTTTTTGAAAATTTTCTGTCTTTTTTCACTAGAAAGTAATAACCATGAAGTCATAAGTGTTTGCCTATTTTGTTGGGTATGATTTCTACTGAGCCTAAAACACTGTCTGGCATTTTGTAAGCATTCAGTACTTCATTGATATCTGAATGAACTGAATAAATGAAGAAATGAATTTTGTTGGTCCTTTACCAACCATAAATGGAACATATATTATATTCGCTCTCTATTGCAAAACAGCTCAGTATTCGTCAAGGCTGAATTCATGTTAAAATGCTTCTCTGTGGGAAGGGTTTTCTTCTGCTTGCACTAATAATAATTCCTATTCCTATGGTCAAGGAGCAAAGCCTGGGCTTAATAACCATTGCAGCCACACAGTATAGCCCATGACCAGGTAAGAAAATGGCAGGAAGAGGAAGTAGCAAGAGCAAAATCCTCGCTGCTCTTCCCAATTCCTAGCAGACAGTGTTTTCCAGAGACTCCGGCGATCATCCACAAACTGTTTCCAGGGCAGCTTTGTTTCAGCATAGTAGCCAAGCATAATCTGGATAAAAGGAATAAGCAAGTTATTCAGTTTCTAATTGCTACTTTCACAACTTTTTCCTAATTGCATTTTCCATAGACAGTTTGTGCCAAAATGAACATTCCACTAATGATGCTGGCAAGACAGTTTGTCAAATACTGACACCTAGTGAATGTTACTATACAGGCCTTGTTCTGGGCTCTGTTTCAGGTCCAAAAAAATTTCACAGACATTCAATTTAGGAGGCAGTCAAATCTCATTCACCTACTTTTAGTATTCGACTTGGCAGAGTTTGACTCTAAAGTGGTGCTCCCTCTCATTACTGGGCCCTGTGCAGGAGTGAGTGTATGCCCTTGGAATGCTGGTGAAAATTTTAATCTAAGAAAAACAACCAAGAGAAGGGAACTCCTGCAAAATTACCCAGGGAGGCTCTGAAGTTAAATATAAATTTTTAATATTTGCTGACTGCCATGGTGTATGATTAGCACTGAGCCCAGCTTTCTTAATGACTCCACCAAAGAGCTCAGTGTTCAGCCCGCAGGGGTCCTGGGCGAGGTACTGGGCTGGCGGACAGATAATAGTGTGTCTCGCAGCCTGAGAACTGGCACCGCGGAGGTGCTCTGTGCCAATGGGTGTGATCTAATGGAGGAATTGCAGACCCACGGAGAGAGAGATTTTTGTGAGATGTGATGGAATCTAAATGGAACTTGGAATCACAACATTGGGGACAAATGAGAGCCCCACGGGGCAAGAACATTTTGTTTGTTTATTAAATTTCTTTGCAGTTGTTTTACTATGCTATTAAAGGAGAGGCCTGGCCTACAGTTTTGAGAGTGAGACGTGCATGGAAGGAGCTTCATACATGGCGATGCCCCGTGCTTTTCTTTCTGCTCCCTTGAGTCACATAGCAGTGGGGAGGGCCAGGCTTTAGAACAGTTCAGACACTGGGGTCAGTGTTTCATGCCTTTATATTGCTCTGGCTTAATTGTAAGTAGATAAACTATGGGGCAGGAGTGAGCAACTCTCCCCCCTCTCATTCTGCAGTCTGATGATATAGACTCAGAAGGACTTTCCCGATACTGCCCAGCAAATAGTGATGCATCTCAGGAATCTGACCTGGTACTCAGTGCTGGAGCTGAGTGTACCCTGACACCTGCCTTTCTGAGGTCAGAGGTGCTTAACATTCAGTCATGGACCTTGACACAAGATTGCTTAGGCTCAGAATTCTGAGCTACTAGCTGTGTCGTCTCAGCCAAGTTATTTAAGCCCTCACTGCCTTCGTTACCCCATGTAACACTGAGATGAAAAGGCTATTTATCCCACAGGGATGGTGGGTGCATAGTACAACACAGAGAGAAAGAGAGAGGGGGAGGGAAGGGAAGGGGGAGGGGAAGGGAAAGGAGAAGGAGAGAATCATCAACATATAACAACATTTTGGTCAATGAAGAATTACATGTACAGTGGTAGTCCTATAAAATTACAATATAACTAGCTCTGTAGTAGGCTGGATCTGGTCTAGGTTTTGACAAGTGCACTCAACAATGTTCGTACAACAATAAAGTTGCTTAATGACATTTTTTTTCTGAATATAACACGATTGTTCATTGTGATACATTTCTGTATAGCTTACCTAATGACAGTAATACTATATTACTATATTATAAAGAAAATCAGTCTATGGATAATGTGGGGAATGGCCCTGCAAAAGACATGCATGTTGGAACACCAGTATTCATCTCGCTTTTGTATTTTTATTTTCTGATTAGATAAATTATGTCCTGTCTCCAGTTCTTTGCAAAAATATAAACTCTCCTCTTACTCATGGTTATATAGCAGCAACCCCCGTGCAGACTTCTGGGATAGAGACCCTGGCTCTTCTGCTTTCTTCTCTAGCTTTCTTCTAACCATTCTACTCCTTTTTCTCTCTCATTGTTTCCTTCTCTTATCCTCTTTCCCCTCCCTTTATACTAACCTCTCATTATTCTCAGAAAGAAAGCTAAGTATTTCCTTTTTAGGACCCTTATTTGCCTGCATTCTCTCCCTCTTTGTTGTGGTTGCTGCCCTGCTCTGCCTGGCATCTCTCTGATCTACAGGGAGCAGTGCAGTCATATCACGTGTACGTGCATGTGTCCTGTCATTTCCTTACTGACATCAAATCCCAAATGCTTCCTCAAGCAAGACTCCGCCCACTTCCTTCAATATTTATTCTGAGTGGCAAGGAAGTTTATAGTGGCTATCTAACCCTGTAATACAAACAGCTACCATAAAATTGGACATTTGAACTATGTTCAAATTAGATGTGATCTAGAGTGCCTAACGGACAAGAGTGAAAAGCAAAAAAAGTCCTTGGGTCTTTGCCAATACGATGCTTTTGTGGCTTTTGTTATTGATTTATGGTTCATGGTGAATATATTCCTTAGCATGCTTTGTAAGTACGTATATAAAAACACCAGTGATACTTTCAGACCCAGTGTCTAGAATCCTCATTGTATTAATTGGCCACTGGGGGTCTTCTGGGTGCCCAGAGACTGTCTCCTAATTTTGACCCCTACGCCACTTCTTTGTCATCTTTTGTTAATATCAGGAAATATTTCATTCTTGCTAAAAAGTTCTGAAATTAAAGACATGTATCCACAACCTATCAAAAATATGACAAATGAGGCTATTTCTTGCCTTTTATTAATTAATAAAGCTAGCTTTTGTTTGCTTGCTATGTGCACATTTTAAACTTTGAATGATATTGTATTGTGAGCATATTTCTTGAATTAAATGCATTCTAATTTTAACTTAAATAAATTTGTTGCACTTTTTTCTGCTCTCACATCTTATAGCTTCTATTTGTCATGATTTTCTATGCTTATTTTTTTCATTTTTTTAAAAAACAAAACAAAAAGGAATAAAACCAATGGTATTGCATTTCAAATCATAATAGGAGATTAACAATGGTTACTATATTGTGTATTATCTTCAAAGTAGTTGCTTAGACTGCAAGATATACACATGAAAAAATGAACAGTGAAAGCATAAACTGTTCTTTTGATGAACTGAGGTTAATGGTATGATTATCTATGTTGTATATATGATTACACACACACACACACACACACACACACACACACACACACACACACAAACTTTCCCCTTCTTTCTGTTCTCCTTCCCTGCATCCCAGTTGTCCTTCTCTTTTGAGTAGTTTCTTCCCCCTTCATTGTCACAAAATCTTTTGTACATTTTGAGTCTCATTTACTCTTTCAGTTTTTTTATACTAGGGAGACAATACAATGTTTACAATGTTTACACTGATTTATTTCACTTATGAATATGATCTCAAGTCATATCCATTTTCCTATGAAACCCTCAAGTTTGTCCTTCATAGCTGAGTAGTACCCCATTATATAAAAATACATCTTTTTTATTTATTCAGCAGTTGTTGAGTATTTGGGTTGTTTTCAAGACAGTTATTACAAGTTGGGTTGCTATGAACATGGGTGTACACATATCGCTGTGGTATGATATTTTCAATTCTTCTGGAAAAATACTCAGAAGGAGAATAGCAGGGTCAAATGGGACTTCCAAACCTAGTTTTTTGAAGAATCTCCACACAGATTTCTATAGTGGTTGTACCAGTTCACACTCCTACCAACAGTGGAAAAGGGTTTCTTTTCCCCCACAGCCTGCCTATATTGGTTATTAGTTGATTCTTGATGATAGCCCTTCTTTCTGGAATAAAATGGAATCTCAATGTTGTTTCAGTTTGCATCTCTCAAATGACCAGTGACGTTGAACATCTTTTCATGCATTTCTTTGCCATTTTTAGTTCTTCTTCTAAGAAGTGTGTATTCATCTCAGTTGCCCATTTTTGGATTGGGTCTTTGAATTTGGGAGGTCTGATTTTTAAAAATTCTTTATATGTCCTAGACAGAAGTCTTTTGTTTGAGGGACAGTTGGCCAAAATTTTTTCCCATTCTGTGTGTTTTCTTTGCACTCTGTTGGTGATTTCTTTTGATGTGCAAAAACTTTTTAATAAGACTAGATCCCAGTTGTTTATTCTTTGAAATACTTCCCATTATTTTTCCTTTGAAAATCTTGTTTGGATTGGTCAAGATTCTCTTCTTTATTATGCTTAGATGGGTTTATTTTTTTTTCTCATAAAAATGTAACCACATATTTATTAATTCCTTTTTGCACCAGTAATGATTTAACTCAACTTTTCCTTTAAGAGAGTTTAGAATTTCTCAGGTGAAAATATTTTGGCAAAAAAAAATTTCTCAATGACCAGAGATATAGCTCAGTGGCACCAGTGCCTGCCTAGCAAGCACAAGATCCCGAGTATGATTCCGGACACCAAAAAGAATTTTTTTTCTGAATACTTGCTTTTTTGAATATATCTTAACTTTTGGCATCCTCATGCTTGTGAGATATTTTTTTGGATGTGGGGTGAGGTTCTTGTTTGGTTTTCTATAAAATCTAATACTTTCTTCAACACTATGAGACATAATTTATCTTCTAATAGCTTCTAAAAGCTTTGTTCTTTCTTTTTTGCATATTATGAAATCTGTCATTTGTTTCTGGTTGCTATTAAGTTTGTTATATCTGCAGAATATTAATTATACTGAGTTTAAATGTATATTTGGTCTTATTTCTAATTTTTGTAATTTAGTGTACTTTGTGAATCTGACAATCAGTGTCTGATTATGCTGGAAAATTCTCCGCCATAATCCTTCCAGTTTACCTTTCTTTTATCATCTCTGTTTCATAAAATTCTAAAACCAGGCATATTGACCTTTCTTATTCTTTTCTCCATTTTTCTTAAGTTTCAATTATTTTCCACCTTGTATTTTTGCATGCCGTATTTTGATCAATTACGCTCATTATGTTCTCAGTTATGTGCAATATTGTTTATTAGCAATTCCTTTATTTTAGTGTTGTTACTTTTTAATTTTGTAGAAATTTAATTTTTTCTGTATAGGCTGGTAAATTTTGGAAGAACAAAATTTCCATTTATTTGAATTGTATCTATTTTATTGTTATCTATTGATGATTCTATAGTCTGTAGTGTAGATGTGCTATTTATTATATTTAAACATTTGATGGTGATAACTTTTCTTTGCTCATATTTTATAATTTTGGGCTGCCTGTTTATGTGGAAAGGAGTAAAACTTTGTTTAACAAAATCTTGTGGATATTGGATTGAGTGTAAGTGTTTCTGGAATTATTCTGTGCTTTCTTCTACCATGAGCATTCCTAGACTGGATAACTTGGCTACTTTCATGCTAATATCCTAACTTCTGCATTCTCAGGTCATACAGGATGTACATTTGACTTTAGATGAGCTTAAGAGCAAATGTCAGTTTATAAATTCTTAGAGGAGATTATCAATTTAGAGTCCAGGTCACATGGGCCAGGCATAAACAAGTAGATGATTCTTCTTAAACTTTTCTGCTGTCAAGGGTGTAGCTCTTTGTTGGTCTTGGTCTCATTCAGCAGTAGTCCAAACATTTCTTTCCTATGTCATGGTGACATTGAAAGCCTAACCCTCTTCTAGTCTATGACCTCGGCCTTCATCTTTGCATTTCTTCACAGAAAGTCTCTAATGTTCTTGAGTTGTCAAATACGGATCTAAATGTACATTTATTACATTTTTCACTTATGGATTTGAACACTTTTGTTGGGAACATAAATGATATAACCACTACAGAAAACAGTATAGAAAATCATTGAAAGTTAAACATAGAAATACCCTATATCCAGCAAATTTGAGTCTGGATATATCCTAAAAGTTTGAAAACAAGAATATGAATAGCTATTTTTATAGCAAAGTCTGTAATAACATAATTTACAGTAGCAAAAGGATGGAAGGAACTTCAATGTCCATTGATGGATGAATAAATAAAATGTGCTATTTACACACAGTAGAATATTATTCAACTTGAAGGGAAATTCTTTCCTGCTACAATATGGAAGAACTTGGAAGAATTATGCTAACTGTAATAATAAGCTTTTACAAAATTATAGATATTGAATAGCTTCACTTTTCTCAAGCACCTAGAGTAATCAAATTCATAGATAGAAGACAATTGTCAAGGGCTGAGGGAACAGAGGAGGAAGCTATTTGTTGGTGCATATAGGGTCTCTTTATCAGACTAAACAAAAAGAAAAAAAGAAGAAAAATTAACAGGACATCAGAGAAATGTATAACACCATTAAGTTTTGCATCATTTTATGCAAACTTCATGTACCAGTGAGATAGGACCAAAAGGAACAGAAAAATAACTACTAGAAACTGCCTGATAGTTGACAAAAGCCATGAATTTACACATCCATGAAGGCCAATGATCTACATCATTTGCTCTCAGAATGGGCACCACATGGGTAAAAGGGCAAAGTAACCCCTTGCCAGCAGTGGGTAGAAGGGTGTATAAAAATAATAATCGCTACCTTTGGTAACATTACTAAGTAATCAGCTCCTAGTTTTTGCATCAGCCAATAAATATTTATAGGTCATATCAACAATAACTTTTCAGCATTAAGAATCCTAATGTATTACAAGATGTTGAAGTACCCTTACAATCATAGGATGATCGAAAAATTCTTTTTTGCAGTGTTGGGCATTGGGTTCAGTTTTCCATACACTGGAAAAGCATTCTACCACCCAGTTACATCCTCAGCTCAATCCTTGATGATTTAATAACAAAGCATACTTTATTTCACCTTAATTCCATTTTACTGTCATATATATCATGTCTATTGACATTTAATTAATATATTATCTCTTGTCATACAATGGAGCACCTAGTATATACATCATTTATAAACTAGCCTCCTGATCACTCAGTGATAAAGCACACTACCATGATTTGTATCTGGATATACCTAAAAGCTTCATGCATACAAAAGTGGGGCTTTGGGAAGGTGATTGGATTATATTATATTATATTATATTATAGCTGGTTTGCTAATATGAGTGAGGTTTGGTTGGAAGAGGTATGTCACTGTGGGTGAGACCTGGAATTGACACATTTCCCTTTTGGGCTCCTTCTTTGGCTCTGCTTCCAGTCTACCATGAGGTGAGCAGCTTTCCTCTATGCAGGACTTTCCACAGTGTGTTTCTGCTAGCCTACTGTTAATAAGGCAGAATAAACCACATAGTCTTTAATGTTTTAGTTATTTGTTACAGCAACAAGGGAAGTGGCTAAGACTTGCAGCTCCCGTATAGCCACTAGTCACTAAGGTTTGGGGAGTTTCAAAGGTATTTACTTCTCAAGTGTGCTTATGACTTGTTCATTCTAGTAAAGTGTCCCCTGTCCTACAAATGCAATTGGAAAAAGAGCTTTATTTAAAGCTGGATCAATTCTTATACATGGATTTAAAGGAGCTCATGGTAAACTTTCCTAAGTCAAGGCAGAGAGACTAGAAAAACCCCATGATTCTCTGGGTCCCCCAGACTGAGAAAGGACTAATACAACATATTGTAGTGTCCAAGGGTATCAGACTTCACTTTAACTGTTCCTAGAACTTATTTTCATCTTACACATGTAGGGGCTTTTAAAAGTGAAACACTTCATTTTGATGAAATTATTCAAAGTTGCTAAACTCCTCTACTTCTGCCTTAATCCACAAATATTTTTGAATGACTGATATTTAAGGTAATGATGTAAAACTCCATAGAGAACCAATATTGTTCTGCCATGAGCCATCTGCACTGAAGTTATGTCATGATTATAAAACAAATACCAGCTCTGAGGATTTTTGAGAGAGAGAAGCAGTATTAGAGATGGGTACTTATAGAACGGACTAAATGCTTCAATACTAATGAGTTAAATCATCCATCCACATTACCTTGTACATGATACAAATGAAAAAGAAAAGGTCAGATTCTGGAGATGGACTCTTTTTAAGAAACCTACAATGATGTGGTATCAAGAATAATCTGAGGAAAAAAATAGTAATCTGGGGTGAGGTGGACCACAAGATTTCACCTACCACACTGCCTTAATAAAGTTCCCTGACAATAAATAGCAGCCTCACTTTGAATTAATTTCAGCATGCTTGGCCTCTGGGTCATAAAAGTGTTATAAAAAACAGATGTGTGTTATTTTTCATTAATTCATAAAACTTATTGGAAAATATATTTTTGATATAATAAAACTATATTGTGGTAATTAATACAAAAATTGGATTGTGTTTGTTTTAAATTTTGGCTGAAGGTGCAACAAGCAATTATCATGGCAGGCAGGGAATAATATTTCAAATAAAAGAGGTAGAACATGCAAAGCCCAGAAATAGAAGTAATCATGTTATATATAAGGGGAACATTTTTGAGAGGCACATGGTAGTTATGACAGTTTTGCTGGATACTAAAGTGAGGAACAGGTAGAGAAATTTACAACTATTAAGGGACATGACTAGAGATGTTAGGTAAAGGTTCTTCCATTATTTAAAAGCTAGAAGTGCTTTCAAATAATTAGAGTCAGTAGAAATGAAAAGAAATGGAGAATTCTAGAAATATGAGCAAGAAGTTAAAAGCAAGTGAATGTGGTTTTGTTTGTGGATATAGTAGAAAAATTAGAGTCAATGATTTGTCTTGATATGTGATTTGGGAGTTGGTGTTACTGTTTCTTCAAATGCTCCTGCAAAGGGAAAGGTACATTTGACAAGGGCGATCAAGAGCAGATGATGGGTAGTAGCAGAGGCCAACAATACTAGCAATTCTACAAATTTCAGTTTTGTCTTTACAAGAAACACATTTTGTGAAATTTAGTTCAATCCTTCTTTCTACATTTTAACTAAAAATTTCGACAAGAGGACATCAAAAAACTCATAGTCACTACCTAGAAGTTACACCCCTCCTTGATCAGGAAATGCCCACTGAGGCAGCAAACTACTCAGATCCTTCACCTGAACCGTTTGGACAATCAAAAGAAAAATAGTGAAAGATATTTTTTGCATTGTTCAGACAATGTCCTCATTTCCTTTCTTTGTTGGATACGTGCAGTTGGAATGAAGCTTAAATGATTTTATACAGGAAAAATGGATGTTTAAAATCAGTCTCTTTTAACTTTACATAAATACACTTTGTTTTCCTTAGTGACTACAGTTAGAACATGTTTCCGAGCTTCAGTCACGTCCAGGAACATCCAGGAACATTGCCTAGGATCCAGAATTTTTTTAAATGTACCCTGCATGGGAAGTTAATTTGAGCTTCATAAGAACTGCCTTGGCTGTTGTCGAAGTGTGAGTTACAGAGTCTGAAGTTTGAGAGGAAACAGATCATCTTGGGAAATCACTCTGGATGACGAGGGAGCTGTAACGTTACCATTCAAACCACATCAATCACGGGGGTGGAGGAGAACGACTAAGTACCATATGAAAATAGTTGAAAACTTTCCAAAGGAAGGAAGAAAAACTATAGCAAGCATTGTACTGTTTAGTTTTAGGGGTGAAGCTCTTTTTTTAAAAACATTTTGAATAGTTTTAGAAATTTACATTTCCTTATATGTTGTTCTGGCTGATTTTTTTAAACACTAGCTAAGAATAGCACTATTAGGAATAGCTAGGCTGCCTGTAGTTTCTAGAGGACACCTGCACTCTTTGACTAAGATACAGGTACATTTCTTGCTCCAAAAATCTTTATCGATAAGTTTATTTTGTATAAATGGATTCCAGCAGTAACTACTTTTTTCTTGATGATTTTTGACAGCATTCTTCAGTCATTTGATAATAGCACAGCAGAAGTGAAAGTGATTACACTGAATACGTAGGAGGCCTCCTGAGACCCTGAATTTGATAAGAAAAGAATGTGAGTAGGGTCAAAGGTGATTGGAAAGCACAGTAGAAGAATATATTTGAAAAGAGTTGACAACTTCAGTTTCATGGAGCTGGGTCTGCAGTTAGTAGGTATTAAAAGGACAGTAGAAAGATGAGTGTGTGTTTGATCATTATTGATTTTCTAAGTACATACATACACTTGTAATACCTACTTATAGATCCATGTGCAGGGATATATATATATATATATATATATATATATATATATATATATGTTTGTGGAAATCTGAAAGTGGTGAAAAAAGTATCTTTCTTCATATGTGGTGGCCTGTGAATTTGCCTGATAAAATTAGATTATTACTGTGGATCCTGGAGCACAAGCTTGGTTGCTTGGTATCTGTCACAATGGTTCAAGATGTCCATGTTTCTTGTGTAGAGTTCTCATCACTGGGCAGTGAGGAAATAACAGTGTAAGTGAAGCAGACCTAGCAAGGAAGTCATGGTGGCACATCAGGTACCTGTCTGCCTAATAATGAGCTACTGTTTTAGTTTTCCCTCACTGAGTCACAATACTTGACACCCAAAACTTAAGAAATAGAGAAGTTTATTTAGACTGATAGTTTCAATTCCAATAAAAAAAAAACCATGGTGGTGGTGAGGGGTGGCTGAGGAAAAGCTGCTTACCCCATCACACCCAGGGGGCAGAGAGTGAGGAGGAACCAGGGATAAGTTGACACCCCTACAGGCCACACCTCCAGTGACAAACCTCCATCGAGGTCCACTTCCTAACAGTAAGTGAGGTATGGTGTTCCCGTGATCCAGTCACAGTCTAAACACAGGAGCTACTTAGGAAACATTTTAGATCTGAATAGCAGCTATGTTTGCACTCATTTAAATGCTATCCATTATTTGGTCATAAATACAAGACACAAAGATGAAAATGTTCATGACCTAGCAGACTTTGAAATATTAATATTAACAAACTCAAGTGAATAACACTTAATTAAAAACCCAGTAAGTGTCATTAAGGTAAAGGAACATGATTTCTGGGAAAGTATAAAAAAGATCCTGAACTATATATGTAGAGATGTGGAAAAGAAAGATGGATATGTAAAGTTGCCTTGTAAAAGACAGGAAGGATGTGTAGGAATAGTTCTCAAAGTAGGTACAGAGAGAGGAGAGGATGTGTGTGGACAGAAAGGAAGAGCAGGAGGCAGAGGGAAAAATGTGCCTTTCATGAAATGAAGGATGATCCCCATGGTAGGTGTGGAAAAATAAAAAATGCAGAGCAGTTCAAACTGAATGAGGAATAAGCAGGGATCATCCTCATATAGAGCTGTAGGTTAATTTCAGATTTTTTTCTCCTTCTTATTTAAGAAGGAGAAGTTGATAAAATATGAGTTGGTATTTTAGCAAAATTATGCTGTTTGCACTTTTTAGACTGGCTGTGTGAACAGCAACAGCAAAATGATCAGTTAGTATATTTCCAGAAAGCCAGCAAATATGATAATGATTTGGATTAGAATAATAATGATGGAGATGGAGAAATGTGTATGAATTTTGGTAGTTATACAAGTAATAAAGAGGTTAGTAGTTAATTATATATTTTGTATTAGGATTTAGGGATGTGTCAGTAATGCTTGTGTATTAAGACAGTTAGGAGGTATTCTTGGGAAGAGGACCCAGTGTAAAAGTGGAACGTATTTTGGTTTTAGATGCATTGAGTTCAAGAAATGTGGAAATGCCAAAGAGAGAATTTTACCTGCCTGGCAAGTGCAAGGTCATGAGTTCAATACCACCACCCCCCCCGCCCCACAAAAGAGAGAAAATGTTAAGTGACAGCAACATATGCAGATATGGAGCTCAGTTAACACATCTGCAAAGGCTGGGACTGCTTAACCCCTCCTGATCCTTCTGTAAGGAGTAAAGTTTGCTGGGATAGGGCACTCACCCCTGCCACATTGACTTCTATTGGATTATCATTTGTAAATCTCTCTCTTCATCCCCTGTGAGCCTAAAAATTTTTATTTCACATGTAATGCATTCTAGTGACTTTTTAAAAATTTGATCTATAGGAAACATTTAAAATTCAGTTTCACAAATTTTCATAGTGTTGTTGACCAAAAATGGCTGACCTTCATTGACAGACTCATAGAAAAATATTGAGTTATTTAAACTATTCTTTTGTCAAAATATTTATTGCACATCTACTATGAGAAAAACTCTTATTCAGGTGCTGAATACAGAAACAGGCAAAACAAATTCTATCTTTACAGATCTTACAAAGAGCAAACAGTTTATTTGTATATAATACAGAATATAGATTAAGAAAATATAGATTTACTGTATAGTAAGTATTGAAAACATCAAGCAGGGAATGGAGTTAAGAAATGTATGTTGGAAATGCTTAAGTTTTAAAAAGAGTAATGAGGAAATAAATAACCTCAATAAAGAGGTTAATAGTTAATTATTAACCCTTGAGAAAGTGGTGTTTGAGAAAATATCAAAGATGAAGATTTAATTATGTGAGAGTTAATTGTATCAGATGAAAAACCATTCCAAACACACAGAAAATAAATAGCAGATATAAATCTTATCTATTTTTGTGTATATTAAATACACTAATTAAATTCTTTTTTAAATTTTATTTTAAAGGTAGTAAAATACAACAGAACAAGACAGAACAAAGCCAATCAAGACAATGCAGTAAAATTTATACAGAACTTTAGAGCAGGATACCAGGACAACAGTAATAGCTATCATAGTACATCTTGTTATCTTCACAATAGCTGTCCATTTAATCAAGTACAGTGAAATCAAACCAAAAATAGAACATTATAAAATCAAGCAAAAGAGAATATTGAATAGAGCAAAACAATCAGAACAATGCAAAACAGTGAAAACAACATTTGCCCTCAAACAGAAAATAGAAGGAAATCTCCCATATTTGCTATATTGCATCCAGTCATCCTCCCAAGAGATGCTCAGACCCCTGCCCCCAGTTACTAAAGAGGGGGCAGGGGGAAGGGATGGGATGTTTGATTCTCAGCCTGTGCGCCAGTAGGCTTAGGGGAGACAATGACTGGTTCTCCCAAGGGGCGCTTACCAGGAAGAGAAGCAAAATGCTTTCTTGCTCAGCTGCCTAAGTTCCACCATTGCCAGATCTCGGGAGACGCTGACTGGTTCTCCCCCTGGCTTGTGCCAGGGGCACTTACAGGAAGGGAGGCGAATTGTTTCTTGCTCAGCCACCTAAGTTCCACTATACTAATTATGGTGGAAGCTATTGCGAGAATGGATATGAAAACATGATTCGGGTATATGCTGTATGTAGGAGAAAGCATTATTCAAATAGTCAAAGACTGGACACAACTCCAAGTTTCTATCATTTGAGTAATGGATAAACAAGATGTGGCACAACTCTCCTACTAATGGCCCCATCCCATTTCTCAAACTCATATAATCACTATTTTACTTTCAGATGTGAATTTTTAGTGGGGGGGGGAATGCAGTCCTTTCTCTATGAGTTATTTCACTTCACAAAAAATTCTCCAGGTCTATCCATTTTGCTGCAAATAGCAGAATATCATTTTTCTTTATGGTGAAATAGGTGTGTGTGTGTGTGTGTGTGTGTGTGTGTGTGTGTGTGACATTTTCTTGATCCATCTATCTATTAGGGGCACTGAAATTGTTAGCATTCTCTAGAGGAACAGAATAAATGGAAAATAAATATGTGATCATACAAGGGGATTTATTAGGTGTCTTGCAGGACCAGAGGTGGGAGTCTCCACAGTGGCTGTCTGCATGTTAGAGATGTGGGGACCCAGTAGCTGCTCGGCCCAAGAAGATGGAAGCCGCAGAGTAAGAGGTATGGGAGATGTAGCCCCAGTACATGGCCAAAGGCCTGGAAACAAACTAAGGAGTCATGGGTGCAATTTGGTACCAGAGGCTGGAAATGGATTCCAGAGGGGATGGTGAAGGTTGGCACTCTTTCAATATGGTAGCATTTCCTTTCTTCCTTTTTTATTCCATCCAGGGTACAAACCCTTTGACTGGTGGCACCCACATTCTGGGTGGGTGTTCTTGCCTACATGTCATTCATCCATGGGCACAACCAGAACTTTTTCAGTTATTGATTGTTTGCTTTAACTACTTGGGGGTCTTTTATGATTTCATATGAATTTTTTTCAAGTTCTATGGAGAATGCAAGTGGTATTTTGATGGGATTCACACTGAATCTGTAGGTCACTTCGAGTAGTCATATAAGTTTGGACTTTCTGTGTTCCCATAGACTCATGTGTTAAAGGCTTGGTTACCCATTGGTAGTGCTGCTGGGACCTTTAGGAGGTGGAGCCTGGTAGAAGGAAGTGAGTATACTGGGGCTAGGGCCTTGAAGAATGTGTTTTGTCACTGACTTGTAGACTTTCTTGCTCCTTTTTTTTTTCCTGAGACAAGAATCTCATGATACAGTTCAGGCTGACCTTGAACTCACTATGTAGCCCAGGCTAGCCTCAGACTTAGGGTGATCCTCCTGCCTCAGTCTTTCAAGTGCAGGGATCACAGGCCTGAGCCACCATCAGCCCTTTGGTTCTTCCTGTTTGCTTCTTGTCTATTGTGAGGTGGGCAGTTTTGCCCCATCATGCATTTCCCGGTGTTAAGTTCTGCCTTACTGCAGGCCTGAAACAAGGGAGCCAATGACTGAAACCATGGAGGCTTATGGATCAAGATCCTAACCCAAAATAAATCTTTTCTCCTTTAAATTGTTTATCTCAGGTATTTTATCACTACGTGGAGAACTAACATGGGTAGTACAAGCATTTTAACATCATTAATTTATGTAGTCTCTGAACATAGGAGGTTTTTGCCTTTGTGTCTTCTGCAATTTTTTGATCAAAGTTTTATAATTTTCACCATAGAAGCTTTCACTTGTTTGATTAATTTGATTCCTAGGTATTTTTCTTGTGGTTACTATGAATGAGGTTGCTTATATCAGTGGTCCCCAAACATTTTGGCACAAGGAACTGATTTTGTGGAAGACAATTTTTCCATGGACTGAAGGAGAGATGATTTTGGAAATACTTGAGTGCATTACTCTTATTGCTTCCTTTAGTTATATTATTATTACACAGTGATGTATAATGAAATAGTTCTACAACTCACTGTAATGCAGAATCAGTGGGAGTCCTGGGCATGCTTTCTTGAAAATAGATAGTCTCATATGGGTGTGATGGAAGTCAGTGACACCAAAGTGTGTTGCTTTTCCTTTTTTGCCTGAAAGTGTGTGTGTGTGTGTGTGTGTGTGTGTCTGTGTCCTTGTCTGATTTCAGCAACAAAGTAACACTAACCTCAAAGAATGAATTTGGCAGGGTCCTCTCTTTCAGTCCTGTGAAATGTTTCAAGAAGAATTGATTTTACTGCATCTTTAAACATTTATTAAACTTTAGCAATGAAGCCATCTAGGCTGAGCCTTTTCTTTGTGGGAATACTTAATTAATGATTAGTCTTATTTATCATCTGATTATTCAAGTTCATATTGTGTCCGCAAAGTTCACTTTTTTGGGAGATCATGTATATTCTGAAAATTTTCTCTTTCATCTAGATTTTCTAATTTGTTAATTGGCTGTCATGTTTCCTTTTAAATTTCTGATTTTAATTATTTGGCTTTTTCTCTCTTTCTTCTTCATTATATTTTTAGCTGAAGGTTTGTTAATTTTGTTCATCTGTTCAAAAATTTACTCTTCTGTTGATCTTTTATAATTTTTAGTGTCTTATTTTTAAATTTTTGTTTTGGTCTTTGATATTTCTTTTTTGTACTAACTTGGGACTTGCTTTGTTCTGAATTCTCATCTCAGACTTTTGAGATGAATTGTTGGGTTGTTTTAATTGAAATCTGTTTTTAAATGTAGGCACTCACTGCTACAGATGTCCCTCTTTGTACTGTTCTGTTGCATACTGAAAGTATTGGTATATTGTCTTTCTATCTTCATTTCTTTCAAGGAAAAAAAATTGTGTTGGTACTGGTAATTAAACCCAGGGCCTTTGTACTGGAATATTTTTTTTTCAGACAGGGTATCATTAAATAGGTAAAGTGTTTGGGATAGGCTTGAACTTATGATTCTCTTACCTCACTCTCCCATAGTGCTGAGGTTATAAATGTATACTACCATTTTCAACTCATTTCCAGAAAAATTCTAAATTTCCCTCTGACTTCCTAATGGCCCATTGTTTGTTGAGAAGTACTTCTCTTCTTATGTACTTTCCATGCATTTGTACAATTTCTTTTATTGTTGAACTACATTTCCCCCTTTGCGATCAGAGAAGATAGAGGATATGTTTTCAATATTTCTGAGTTTGTCAAAACTTGCTTTTATGGCTTAACATATGGTCTACTCTAGGGAAAGTACCATGTGCTGATTAAAAGAATGTGTTCTATAGTTTTTGGATGGAGTGTTCTGCAAATGTCTGTTAAGTACATTTCATCTGTGGTGTAGTGTAACTCTGATGATCCTTTGACTGTTTTGGGTTTTTTTTCTAATGTGTTCATTAATGAAAGAGAGATGTAATCTCTGCCATTGTATTGGAGCATCTTTTCTCCTTGAGGCTTACCAGAGCTTGATTTACAAAATTGTGTGTTATCACTGTAACAGTTAAGGTGGCTTTCATTATTTAAAAATGAATACTGGAGAAGTTGGTTGTTCCTATGATATATATGACCATTGGTTCAGAAAGCTTTGAAAATTGTTCATAGGAGGAGAAGTTTGGAAAGGTGAGAAGATGTGGGCTAGAGAAGCCATGGAATGTTGTAAGAAGTGACTCATGAGTGATTCTGGTGAGAGCTCAAAAATCACAGTGCTGATAGAAATGCATACTATAACAACCAGGTTCTTGTGGTTTTGGTTGCAAATATGGGCTTCACTGCAACTGAAGTAGAGGCCATGTGCTGAATACCTTGGCTAAAAAATAAAAAGATAAAAGTCTAGTTTACTCATGTACTGAGACTTTGCAGGAAACTGAGATTAAGGGTGGGGAACTAATTAATGCTGCAGAGGGAATTTTGAAGCAGTCCAAACTTCAGGCTGTGCCATTCATATATTTGATTGATTTTAGCCAGATTTGTAGTGAGAATCAGCAGCAAAAACAGAACAAAATACTTTGAGAAACTTAAATTTTGGTCCAAAGTGTTTCACATGTAAATTTGGGGCTGACAGAGATGTAGTTGCTGTAGATATTAGCACCACTAAAAAGAAATCAAGGTGGTTGTATAGTGCGTGTCTATGGTGCTAGCACTCTGAGAGGCTGGAGCAAGAGGATCAAACATTTGAACCTCGCCTGGCAACTGAGTGACACAAGAAGATCGTGTCCCAAAAGCAAAAGTGAAAAGGGGAACGTGGATATAGCTCAGTGCACAGGACCTGAGTTTAAAACCCAATCAAAAAATTACAACAAGCCAGAACAAAACAAAGTACAATTAGCTTGTACAGAGACAAGAAGAAGGATGACTTGAGAATATCTCAGGTATCCACAAAACCACACTCACTGCAGGCTTAAAGGCACAAACTCTAAACTTTTCATTTTAGAAGAGAGTCTCTGGGACCTCCGATTGAGAAGGACCTTCTGCATCCGGGAATTCAGAGGCCACTGCAGCAATTGTACAAACGGACCAGGGTACTGCTTAGGTTGGCAGCAGGCCTTAGTGTTGCATATGTGATACTGGCTGATAGGTGTTGAATTATTAACTATTGTTTCACTTTCAAATATTCTCAGTACATTTTGTAACTGGAAGTCTACCTTAACGAAGATCTCAAGGCAAATGAATGTGACACTTTACAGGTTGGTATTTGAAGGTTTTTTGCAACTACACATGCCTGATTGTTCTGCAGAGACTTTTTAAAATAATTAACTTTTAAAGCAGATGCTAATAGATCTACTTTAGTAGATTTTAATAGATTATGTTTTCTGGTATTTGTGTGTTAGTAATATAGTGAATATAGAGCTCATGGTGAATGGAACATAGTGAAAATTTGTGAAAGTTACTTATCATTTACTTTCTTGAGAAATGAAAATTCAATATTTAATTTTCATTAAAACTATGTTCATTTTAAAGCCATAATCATTGAAAATTTATGGCAAAATCTCCAAATTTAGTGAAATCAATAAATATTAGAGAGTTATATTATACCGTAATGATAATGTCACTATATCAAGAAAACTGATTGTTCTCTATTCATGCTCTCATGAGACAGCTCTGGTTCTATTTCTTACAATTTTATCATATACACATAACTGACGATTTCTCCTGTTTTCCCGTAGGCCCTTCACCCCATCTTTGATGACCAGAGACTTCAGTTGGTACTGGTGGCCTGGCAGATTCATCTCTCTCGTAGACTCGCCTTTCTCCAGTACCATCTGAGTCAGGAGATGGCTGTCTCCGTCTGCTTCAGCCCTAGGAACATACTTTTATCAGCAAGCACTCTGCATGCTGACGTTGAAAAGAAGAGTTTGATTTCTTAAATCTGAGAGTGTTAGGCAAATAGGGTTATGTTAATTGGTTTAAATTTAAAGTAATTTTCAGGTGGAAGCTGTTCATTTCACATAATTCTCGTCCTCTTATAGATGAGACCATGACAGAATCTACCAAATGTATCTTCACTTATTTTAACATAATGATATCTACTTTATGAAAAATGAAGAATGTAGGACAAATGTAAACCATGAAATGTAAAGGACAGTTCGGGTCAAATAAGGATGTTGGCTATTTTGTTGATTGGTTGGTGTGTATGACACTACACCAAAAGGTGGTAGCTTAAAGTTAACCTTTTGTTATAGTTAATGATTTTGTGAATCAGGAAATCGGAGGTGGGGGATTCAACTGGTAACTTTGTTCCTTGTGGCATCAATTGAGTTCATTTGCTAATATTCATTTGGCAGCTGTTCTGGTTTGGAGAGTCCAAAATGAATTACCTCAGCTGCTTGCTTTCCCGAACTGCCTCCCACTAACTCCAGTGACTTTTCCTTAGGGCTGTTCCTTGGCTCTCTCTCTTATGATGGGCGTCATCTCACTCCGTCATCCAGAGCTCCTAGAAACCAGTGAAATTCATCAGTTCTCTTTAGGCCTCACCAATATTTGCATAATGCCATTTCTTTAATACTGCATTGGTCGTTGCCGTCAAAGATTAGCCCAAATACAAGGGAAAGGGCCACTGTGCTTAGTTTTAATGGCAGAAGTGACAAAGAATTGGTGACTATCTGTTAAGTGTTATACCTTGTGTCTACTTGAGAAGTCTAGAAGCTTAACTGATTCAACTGATTCAACTGTACATCCTGGAGTGTAGAGAACAAGCACTTACTGTTCTAGGCTATTGCTCACTGTATCAATTTGAGAAGGTCAGAAGTTTAAGTGATTCAGCAGGGGACCAGGGTCCCTAGTTTGTAACATCCTTATCCTGTGCAAGAGGAGGGCAGGCAGATGGTGTGAGTGCTACACCCACTCTAGGGTAGCAGCCTGAATACATTTAAAAGGCAAATGAGGAGGAACGGAGGGCTTCTTCGGAAGAAGAGCTCCAGTCTCCGCCTTCAGCTTGGACATAGACTCCTGGCTTTTGGCGCAGACTGTTCAGCTTTTGCCTGGGACTCTTCAGCTTCCATCGTAGATTCTTCAATGTTCCATCATGGACTCATCGGCCTCCTGATAAGGACTTGCATGAGACACTGCAGTAAGCTTCAGCCCTTGGGCTGGACCCTTCAGCTTCTAGGGTGCAGACATCCTCTGCGTGCTCCCTTATTCAACTTTGTGGCTGACCATTATAAGCCAATCTTGCAGTTTCTTATACAGTTGTATATCTTGTGTTATATCTGTTTCTCTACTAAACCCTGACTGATACACCATCTTTAGTAAACCACATCTGGTCAAAATGGGCTTGGGTTAAAACTAGAATATAGGTAAAAACCATTTGCTTGCTGCTTACAAAACAGTAGCAGCTGCTCAAGATGGCAGCTCAAGAGCATGCATGTAGGGTGGGGCTGTCACTCGGTGATGCCTCTGGCGGCCAGGGCTATTACTGCCCATACTGAGCTCTGAGGCCTGGGGCAAGTGAAGATCTAACACAGAAGGCACAGATATGCTGTGTGTGTTTATGGAACAGAGGGCCTGCAGCTTCCAGATTCCCAGATGGACCAGGACCCATAAAGGTTAAATGCTGTCTGGACAGAGCTGCCCTTGGGTTCAGTAAGCAGCAGCAGCCACTACCAGCAGTTCTTCCGTCACCTTCCCATCCCCACCCTAGGCCCCAGTGCTGACAGCACCCTGTGATCAAAGCCCTGCTCCTAAGAAGGAGACAGCAGCAGCAGAACTTTGGCCAGGAGGTGGAGGCAAGATACCTGCTGCATGAATTTACACGAGGGCAGAATCCCACGATGTAATTCATGAACATGACGTGCCATGTGACCTGCAGAGCCTACTGTTTGGGTCATTCAGATGTCACCTTTGCAGAGGAATCTTTAGTGTCCCCACTACTCACCAGAGCCACGCCCACACTGCCCAGGATGCTGACACCCAGGGGATGGCTTCATAAGCTGGCTTTTGCTCTGAGAGGGAACTGTAGGCAAGGACTGAGCCTCTCCACACTGGTCTCCTCCTCAGCAGTGAGCACACGGTGATACTCATGATAATGCTATTTTCCTGTCTATAATCAACTACACAAGTAGCTATTACCATCTTTTCTATGCAATATACTGGCAATGTACTAGGGCTGTGTAGTACAATATTAACCTAAACTCATAGCTCTTAGATCCAAGAATCAACTGAAAAGGTAATCATGCTGTGATAAGCACTAAAAAAAGGGCATAGGATTCATAGAAAACTTAGCCACCCAATGCCTGTGGAAGAGCTTGTCTAGGTATGCTAATGACTAGAGAATTACTGCTCAACTATTTACCAGAATAACTGCAGATGAGACCCATTTAATATTTTGTTTCCCTCATTGTAAATATTCTAAGATATTTGGTCATAGTAATATTATCTAATAAGTAACCACACACAAGCTAATATTTTATTTAAAAAGATTGTTTTCCTAAAATTAAAGTCTACAACTTTAGAGGAGAGAAATGATCTACTTGGGATGGAGGATATAGTTCAGAGGCACAGTGCCTGCCTAGCAAGCATGAGGTCCTGAGTTCAATTCCTTGTTTAAAAAACAAAAAGGAGATGTAATTTGCAAATTGTGGCACTAATGAAATTAGATTTATAGAACAAATGTGAAAACATGTGAAAAGAGAAAACAACTTATATAGCAGATATTTCTTATATCAGAAGCACACACAGGCACACACACACACACACACACACACACACACGGGAGAGAGGTGATGGGGAAGACTGTGAGTTTGGTTTATGTTTATCACTCTGCAAAAAATGAGATAAAAATTCCATTATTTTATGCACTGAGAAACAACTGGCCTAGCTCTATGAAGTTAACAGCTTCAGAGAAAGATAGAATCATGTGTAAATAAGTATTAGTTTTAAATCTATAAAAAATTATGTGATTTTTTTTTCACCCAAGAACTGCAGAAAAATTGATAAACAGCATAGCATGAGACCAGAAGAAAAAATATTACTAAATGAATTATAAATCAGGAAAGTTTCAGAAGCCAGGGTGTCAAATGTTAGTACAATGAAAACTACTGATGCTCTGGAATTTCTAATAATGCCACCAGAAATATCTTTCTGGTAAATTCTTAAAGGTCACTTATGCATATAACTTTACACAATACTAAGTGCAAGTGTTACAGTGTGGTTTGTACTCCACAATTGCATTGTGTAATCCTTTACTCAACTTGGAGATTAACTCACAAATACCATTTGACAGATGTAGAATTAGTCTACTCTGTCTTTCTCTCACTCCCCTCTTATCTCTCTGAGTTCTGAAATATTCCTATCCAGAGCTATAAAGTTTATTCTACTGCTCTGTTTCAAATGCAGATAAAAGGACATACTTGGGAAAATTTATGTATTACCAGTCACTACAAATGGAGTTTATTTTACAAGTCCATATGATTTATTTTGTATATTTGGTATGCCCAGTTACTAGCTATTTTTATCATTATTATTTAGATGTGATGTTTTTTTTTCTTAAGATTACTTTTTGTTATAGAATAATAATAAATGTGAAGAATTAGCTCTTTCTTTTCAGAACCAAACAGTAAAAATTTTAAACCATTTTTAAAAAGCTTGCATATATATGCATATACCTCATGTATATTGTATATAGCTGCACATAGCATATCTGAATGGATAGGATGAGGCAGATTTCAGCATTAATCACCCTCTGGGATTCAGAAGACTGGATAAATCCAATAAATCTGGCTGGGCATGCGGCTGGCACTGAGAGGTTTCTTGAGTTCCATGGAAAAACACTCAGAAATGGAAGCACGTGTAGAGGGGTTCAGTAGGCAGTGCGTGTGGGTAGGGGGGTCTGTTACTCTTGACTGAGAGAATGGAGATGGTGCAGCAGATGGATGGAGAGGCGGCTGTGGCAGTCTCAGGTGACACTGGAGAGGTGAGACCTGGATGGTGCTGCTGTCACTCCTCAGCCGGGAGAGAGGTTCTGAAAAGCAGTCATTCGTCTTTTAGTTTGGAAAGGATATCCTAGCATACTCCATGCCCCTGGAGTTATAAAATCTTACTGGTTGAGCACACCCCTGAAATTTTGTAGGGTTTGTTTCCCACCTTTTAGGGTGTGTCTAGAGTCTCCAATGAATATACTACCTCTTGAAATTGAGTGTTTGGAACATGAATGTATAGAATACCATCTTTAAAAAAAAATCTCTAAAAGGAGTGATTTGCCATTTCTGTTTAGCCAGCAAGTACGCAGCATAGCATAAAAGGCAGGCAAATGCATTATTCATTTGGGGCCACCAGCCGCACAGGTGAAAATCAGTGTTTCTTTCAGTTCCGATGAACAAAGTGGGGAATAGATGCGGAAAGATGACGCATCATCTCTGCCATAAATAACAGATCCATTTAAACACAGAATCAAGATTTGACAACTGAAGAAGTTATTGCTATTGAACTAAACATACATATAATATCTTTAACAATGTAAAAATATTGTCTAGTAAGAGAGGTAAAAAAGATCTGTAAGACCCACTGTGCAGGATTCATGTTAAGAAAAACTTCATGAAACCAGGATCAGCAGTGAGCAAAGCCACAGTGCACCGCGTGGACGAGGAATCTCAGCCCCTGTGCTGTGTTTTTGTGTGACTGTTGAGCTTAGAGCAGAGTTTGTGAGTCCTAAGGAACAGCTCAGCAAGATACTTTCTATAAACAAGGAGTCTAGAAGGCTTTGACCTCTTGTCCTCCCTCCCCTGATGGGCTTCTTTCACAGCAAGTCAAAGGTTAACTCCATGACTTGGTGTTACAGAAAAACGATCTTTTAATGCAATGTTTCTCTTAAGGCAAACGAGTCAAAGAAACACTCCACTGGTGATGGCCCACATTTTTAACTCACCAGGAGCCAGGGGAAATTCTCTTCAGCACAGACTAATTCATCTCCTCTGCCACTTCTTGGCAGGAGTGCTGCTCCACGACGACCTCATGATCACCCAGGCAATTTATCCCTTAAGTTCCTGAAGGCTAAAAAGTGTAAATGTTGCAGACTCAAGAAGAATACAATGTACCCTGGTATACACTAACAAATGCGAGGTTTGAAAGGCAAGATTTGCCTAGATGCAGAAAGCAGGTTGATTTGGGGATTAGAGAATAATGACATAAACATAATTCTATATTGTGCATTGCGAAAAAAATCTTATGTATTGTGCAGTAATTTTAATTGTGCCACAATTCTTTTTAAAACAAAGCTAATAACGTCTTGATTTTTATAAATCTCACTTCTCACAATTTTTAATTCAAAGAATTTCAGCCTAAATCAGGTAAAGCATTTTTTAAAGCATTTTTTCTCTCCCAAGGTAAAGTTTGCACAACTGAGACTTTCTGGTGGTATTAGTAGCTATTTAATATTTTTTCTTCTTGGCCACAAGATGGCAGCACATGCAAGAGCGCCTATTTACTGTAACAGTCTGCTGTTTGGATAAAGGATAACTCAAAGGGCAAACTCTCACCTATCAGAATGTAGGCAGGTTGCATTACTGCTTATTTTGCTGATTCATGTTCTCCACTTCAAGAGCAACAGTCTCACCCCATAATACCAGATCTAAATTTCTTCTTTTAGAAATTAAACTATTTAGCAAAAAAAAAAAAAAATGTATTTGCCTTAAACCAAAAGGAAAAAACATCCCTGCCTGCCTGCAAAAACTTATTTGGTCTCTCCTCTTATATATACTGACTCACAAGTGATAAAATCCCTAGCACCTGTAACTTACAGGAAGAAAGGACATTCGGGGGACAATGGAGATCAAAATAATCCCAAATTGCTGCTATGTCTTAAAGCTCTTCCTCATATTTTTCTTTCTTTTATCCTTCCTTCCTCCCTTCCTTCCTTCCTTCCTTCCTTCCTTCCTTCCTTCCTTCCTTCCTTCCTTCCTTCCTTCTTCTTCCTTTTTTTGTTCTCTCTTTTGAATTTATAACATTGGAACCCTCCTGGTAAAAAATAATGACACAACGACTCCTCTTGTACTTGTGGAATTCTTCTCCCCCAACCAAGCCTGAGACAGTATTGACAACTGTCATTAATAATGAGCCTCCTGTAAATTTACTAGTTTATTGTCATTTTCTTTCGTGAAATGTAAGGCCCACTAGAGACAAAATTCTATTAGTTTTGTTTTTTGTATCCCCATCTTCTACAGTTCCTACACGTGGTGGGTGTCCACTTAACATGTGCTAAGTGTGCTTCCATACAGGCTGGAAAAACTAAGTGTACAAAAATAACAGATATGCACAGTAAGTGATACAAAAGCATAAGCCCTAATATAAGAATAAATTATTGATTCTTTGAAGTATTTCCCGTGCAGTTTGGGTTTTATTCATGAACTCTCTGCCTATACCTCTGTCTTCAAAATTTCTGATAGATTTGGGTCTAGTTTTAGTCTTTAGCATTTAGAGAGCCAGTTTTTCCAGAACCATTTATGAAAGAGACTAAATTTGTTCCAGTGAAACAAATTTTGTCCCCTTTGTCAAAGATAAGGTGGCTGAGTATCTTTGTGGTTGTGTCTGCATCTTCTAATCTTTTCCACTGATCCTCAGGTCTTTTTGTTGTTGTTGTTGTTAGTATCATGCTGATTTTATCACAGTCATTTTGTGGTATAATTTCAAGTCAGGGATCCTCATGCCTCCTGCCTTGCCTTTGTCGCCCGGAATCGTTTTTGTTATTTTAGATATCTTCTAGTTTCAAACGAACTTTAAGTATGTTTTCTCTAGTTCTGTGAGGCTTTTGCACATCAAGAGAAATCACCAATGGAGTTAAAACACACACACACACACACACAGATTGGGAAAAAAAAGTTTTAGCTAATTGTCCCTCAGAAAAAGGATTTATATTTTGAACATAAAAAGAACAGAAACAAAAACCAGACTCCCCAAATTCAAAGACCCAACCCCAAAATAGGCATTTGAGAGGAATACACATTTTTCAGATGAAGAAATACAACAGCAAATAAATACGTGAAAAACTATTCAACATCACTGGTTATTTGAGAGATTCAAGCTAAAACAACACAGAGGTTCCATCTCCCCCTAGAAAGAGTGGGTGCTATCAAGATATCAACCAATAACAAGTGCTGGAGGGGCTGCGGAGAAAAAGAAACACTTTTCCACTGTTGGTGGGAGTGTATAATTGTGCAACCACTATGGAAATCAGTGTAGAAATTCCTCAAAAGACTAGGATTTGAAGTCCCATGTGGTCCAGCCATTCCCCTTCTGGCCATCTTGGAATTAAAAGCATCACACCACAGCAATAGATGCACATTCATATTTATAGCAGCAAAATTTGTAATAGTTAAATCCTGAAAACATCACAAATGCCCATCAATTGAGATTTTCAAAAAATATTTTTAAAAATATGGTATTTTTATATAGTGGAGTACTACTCATTCATAAAGAAGGATAATGAATGCAACTTGAGATAATACTCATTAGTGAAATAAAACAGACTCACATGTGTAAACATGTATTGTCTCCTTGGTGTGAGAAATTGAATCAGTAAATGAGCTCGAAAATGTACAACAGATACTGAAAAACAGGAAGAAATTGTTCAAAGGTAAAAGGAACTAAGTAAGATAGGATAATTGGGAAAGGAAGGAAAAGAGAGAAAAATGCAAATTAGTTATATTATTAGTAACTCAGTTCATAGAAAAGGAAGATTTGTACTAATATTGATTGGAAAATTTTTATGCCCATAGCTTGCATTCTGAGTAACTACTTTAAAGATAATAATTTGCAGTGTATTAACTATTGTTATACCCCTATCAGTTTGTTAAGAAATTGTGTTTCAACTTTTTTCCATAAAAAAATCAACAGTTTGAGGTTCTCATTCCTTTTATGTGCCATTAATGAAACATCTTTCCTTTTTTCAAGATTTTTAGTTTTGGACTCTAGAGTCAATATGGATAATAAACCATTTTTACTCATATCCTGAATTCATAGTTAGATAAATAAGGACCAATAAAATTCTTTTCCTAATTTTTACTAGCCTGAAATCACACAGAAGCAAACTAATTCTTTAAGAGCAACTATGACTTTCTAAACATTCTCAGCATCCAACCATAGATTCATAAAAAAAAAACTTCAGACTCTCTTCTCCCTCCTAATTAGATATTGTATTTCCAGAAGGGTATCAATATCTACTTCCAGAAATTAATTCTAATAAGATGGAAAACACAGAATAAATGGACAGATCCTTAAATACATATGAATTACAAAGCTGAATCATAAAGATATAAAGATTCTAAATAACCCAGTTTCAGTTAATGAAATTGAAAATATAATTAAAATTCTACTAAACAAAGAAAAGCCCAGGTTCTGACATACTCACTGCTGAATTCTTCAAGAAATTTAGAGAAGATCTAATGCTAGTACTTTTCAAACTTTTTAATGGAATTGAAAGGGAAGCAATACTGCAAAACTCATTCCTGGAAGCAAGGGTTACCCAGATAATAAAATCAGAGAAGGATCCAACTGAAAAAGAGAACTACAGGCCAAGCTCTCTAATGAACACAGATGCAAAATCCTTAATAAAATACTGCGGCACCCTTTTCTGTCCATGCCGAGTCCTAGTCCATCCACGCCTTGTGACAATCGCTTCCCCAGGAAAAGGACACCACATGTGGGAATTGGGCGCGGGGATCTTGGAATGTTTTGTACTGATAATTGTAATTTGTGTAGG
>PVLA01002653.1:124395-255103 GCA_004027455.1 Hydrochoerus hydrochaeris
ACATGTGTATGTTTTTATGTAATGCTCAATATGGAGACGAGGGTGGAGACTCCAGGGGGGTTGCTGGAGGCCCTCTAGATAACCCCTTTGTGAGGACTGGTTGTGGGGTTTTGCCTTCTGTGAGTAGTGTGAGAGAGTTTATGTGGGAGCTTTGGTTGGGAGAGCTCATGGAGGAGGATTTGCAGGGTTCCTGTGAGACAATTGCCCTGAGACACTGGACAGACAGCCAAAGATGGGCAACTAGGACACATATGTTACACCACCGGCCGCCTAAGACAGGCACAGGACCAATTGCTGTCCTGCAGGCCCATGACGGGTAAGGCCTGGTTGGGTTCATATGAAGAGTCCTTGACCTAAGACAGGCGCTGTCCTCACAGGGCCTGCCATACTCCCATAAGTGATGAGGGAAACAATGTAGGGAGCGGCACAATAGCCTCACACATCTCTCCCTCCTGCAGGCATCCAGGTGCATCGGCTTACATTTCCCAAGCTAACTAAGTAACAAGATTGAGATGTTAATTGATACCTATTGCCCTGAGCCTGGGGCGCTCCCTGCTTGGGGTTGAGGTTAGTTAATACCTATAGCTTGGGATTATCTCTGCCTGGCCCTGGGCCTGGGGTGCTTCCTACTTGGGGCTGGGGGTTGCTGCCAAGGTTAGCAAATATATATTCCAGCTTCTAAAAAATAAAGCGGATTCAGATTCACTCACAGACTGGTGTGCAGTGTCTTCTGTCTCTCACTCGCTGACTCCCTGTCCACCTGTGGGAAACCCTAGCCCTGCCGCAGCTGGACTCCGGCAAAATACTAACAAACAGAATGCGACAAACCATCAAGAAGATTATACAGCATAACCAAGTGGGATTCATCCCAGGAATGCAGGGATGGTTTAATATATGCAAATTGGTAATTCATCATATCAACAGAGTGGGTGTAAAAGATGAGTTGCATCATTCTTTCCTAGCTACCTTTTAATAATAGCAAGCAGAACATGTCTTTAGTTACATCATTCTCTGATCTCATTCTTTTTCGCATTTGTAAGTGCACACAGATCATTTGTTTGCTGGTAAATGTCAAATTCAGAATTAACTAACAAAGTGATTTGGAGATTAGCATTGTTAATATGCATGTCATGTCAGACAACTTGTGTTATCACATTGTGATAATTGTGTGGAAATTGAGCAGTCTTATCTTTAGGCAAATTTTTATCTGTACAAGAAAATAGGCAAACTTTCCAGATTTATCTCCAACATTATCCCTTTTGTCCTGTCCTTTTCTTTTTCTTTATTCAGGTCTGTAACACACTCTTGATGACTCTTTCCCAGAATGATCTCCACATTACTTCAGTGCTTCCAAACTCTTTTTTATCCTTCTCAGCGCCAGTTTATTCAAAAACAATTTTCTACACTTAATGCTTTTTATTGCTGCATAAAATCCTGCCAGGAATATTGTAATTGCCACATCCAAGGATATCTTTTCAGTCCTCATATTCTTGACATCTTTGTTGCATATGAAGTTGAACTTTCATTTCATTTTATGGATCCCTTCTTGGATACCTGGTATGTCTTCCTCTTAGTTTTCTGTTGACCTCTCCTCTTTCTCTTTCTCTTAATCCCCATTATTTCAACAGTGCTGCTTCACAGGGTTATGGAGTCCAGCCTCAATCTTTTTTCCCATACAGCCCTCCTCACCCAAACTAGGGATAAGCTTACGGTCATAACCATAACTTAGACCTTGATGTCTCCCAAGTCATTCATACTACTGCTGGTCATTTTTCCTGGATTTCTATCTACAAATGTCCTTGGCTGATTTTTGTATATCTCTCTGATACTGGAGTGTGCCAGGTCACTGGACTAACTTCCCTGTTACACTCGATAGCTTGGTTATCTTTTCCAGCCTCATGGCTTCAAACCATGAGGTGCTCCTCAAATTTCTCTCCTCAGTTAATACTTGCTCCCTCCACTCCAGACTTCAATGCCTGATCTAGGCTTCTTTTCAAAGGCCTTGTAGGCTGCACAACCTATAGCATGTTAGGTTACTAAAGCAAAACTGAAAATTCTCTCTTTCTAAAAATTCAAACCAAAACTGTAGAGTAACTTCTTGGCTCCTTCTTTCCTTCATATCTTGATATGTAAGTCATCAGTGTGTTATGGTTGGCTTCAATGTTTAGCAGATTAGTTTCTTCTGTCTTCACTATTGGCCACTGAGTCTGAGATATTCTCGTTTCCAAAGTGTCAAGCTTCCTGCCTTGTCTTCTCATTCTATACTTGTCTGGTAGAGTATTTGAATCTCGACATCCACAGTGAGTGACCTTGTCAAAAGCAAGCATGAGCGTTTCACTCTAGCTTCCAAAATCTACCAGCACTATAATTGGCAAATCCAAGGATATCTTCTCAGGCCTCATATTACTTGAGCTCTTTGTTGTATATGAAACTGAACCTTCATTTCCATCTCACTCAAAACAAAATGAAATTAAAAGTCCTAAAAAGGGCTTCATTTCCCTGTCATATACACATCTGCTCCTTACTTCCTGGGTCTCCTTTTGCATGAATTGTGCTCACTCTTATCCCTTCAACATAGCCAGTAACTTCTCTTCTCTTTTACACACCAGTTCCACTTTTTCATTGCCAGCCTCTTGCAGTTCCTTAGCATACAGATCAGACTTACTATCAAGATCTTTGGATCTTTCTGGAATGCTCTGTCTCTAGATACCTGCTTTGTCTACAGACTCACCTTCTTCAGTTGATGCTTAACTTTCATTTTTCTGTAGAGGTTTCTATGACCATCCTGTTTAAAATGTTAACCTCCCAACACCATTGCCCTCATTTTGTGTTTGCTTTATCTTTCTGTTATCAGCATATATCATGGGGTATATTTTGCTTATTGTCTTTTCCTTTCTTTATTAGAACATCAGCTTCATACAGGTAAAATGTTACCTTGCTTTCTTTGTAAACAATTCATGGTATTTTTATTCAGAAAAGTAAAAATCATGTGTATCATCTTTATTCATCATTATGTCATTTCAGTGAGACTAGACCAGGTTTAACTTTTTCATGGATAATTCATTTTAACATTCTAATAATTAGAAAAAGAATATGCACAGGAATGGGAAAATTTAAGTATATTGTATAATATATGCCTGATATTATTGATCATATGCATACTTACACCTTTATATACATGTATAAAAATACTGTGCAAATATTTTAGGTGTCTTTAAAAAAATAAAGGAACAACATAAAAGACACAGTAAAGTGAAAATGAAGAGCACCCTATAAAGAACTGCATGCAGGACAAATAATAGTGCCCGTATTATTACACCAGCCTTCCTACTTACTTGGTTTCTTTACGTCTTTACTTTGCTACCTATTTCTCTAGATAGTTTTTTCTAGACCATCAATTTTAGAATAAGTTCTCTAGTTTGTGATATGGCAGGCAGTTCAAGGAGGCTTTGCTTCATGATAGAGCATTTGTGATCCTGAGATAGGCTGACCCTCCTCTAAACCTTCATCTGCTAAAGATAATCACAAATAAACTATTAATGATCCCATTTAGAGTGACACTTATACCATTGCACTACAAATCAGTTTATGTGATGTCTTTCTGAATACATGGGAGCTACTGAAGGCTTTTTTAATTTTATTTCACTTCATTTCTATTTCTAACCCCAACATGGTACCTAGAAGATGATAAGTATTCAATAACTATTTTAACTGAAAAAAACACATAAAAATACATATATTCTAGAAGGTAATACTGGTATTAGTAAAAGTATGCAAGCAAACTTACATTTAGGGGTGTTCTTTGGCAGGGGGTAGTAAGGATTGAATCAGGGCCTCCCACATGCTAAATATATGCTCTGCCACTGTGCTACGACTCTAGCATTGAGTGGTCTTCCAATTAAACTTCAAAGAGACCTCTGCTGGAAACCAAGAATGCCATAATTAGCATTTTTTGTTTTTTAATTTTATTATTTGAGCTTCTCTGTAATTACCTTCACTGTAAGAGTCAATTTAAAAAGTGTACTATGAATTACGGCAGATCACTCCTTGAAGGAAGATATGTTCTTTGGGATATTCAATTTGGAGCTAAGTTTATTGGGTACAATGGGCATTTTTCTTAGAACAAAATGAATTGTGATAACAATATAAAATTTAACTTCTGTCATGGAACTTGTAAACTGGTTTTGATTTTAACTTGAAATAAGACATTTTAAGAGTGATATCTAAATAATCATAGCTTTCCAAAGAAATAATGTGACCAAAATAAAAACATCATATTTGGACATATAAAATTTATATTTGTAAAAAATTAGAGGCAATATATAAGGCAGGCTTATTGTTCCAAAGAGGCAAAGAGATATAGCATCAATATTCAATATTCTGCAGTATCAAATGAAATGTGAAAACAATATATACTAGGAAAAGAGTCTTGTCATGTGGTATTGAAGATGTGTCATGACCACACATCTTCTGCTAGTGTGTGATGCTTGATGCTCTCACAAAATAGAACCCAGTAGCTATTAAATCTGCATCTTTCTTGGAAGTGAGTAATGCAGAGAACTTACTTTTGATTTTGTTTTGGTCACTATACTTGAACTTGCTTTCCAGACACTCATTTATTTAAAAATAAAAGGGGCCTGAATTGAGTATTTGCTAACTGGGAAGCTGTTAAGATCTCATATATAGCAGTAATTACTACCTGAACACCTAATTATAGAAATCTGATTAAACTTTGACATGATAATTAAACAAGACTCAGACATATATAATTAGATGCTAAAAAAATCAGGCAGGGAAATAAGTGCTGTATGAATTCTGATTCCTAAGTGCTTAAGTAATAGTGAGATATCTCTAAAGGAAATTCAGCTGAATAAACAGTTGACATTTGGGAGCATGTCATGAAAAACACAAAATAATGCTTGGAGTTATAAATAAGCAGTTTGATGAATAGCACAAAAGTGAGAATTCAGATGATGAATAATTAAATGGGAAAAGAGCAGAGAGATTAGATACCATGACAAAGCCAGGGTGGAATGTTTGACTCTGGGTTACAGATGTAAAAGATAACTGAACATTTTTGAGCAAGGTAATAACCTACAATTTGGTATTTTAAAAGCATTAATATGATCACAAAATGAAAAATGTATCTGAGCAGGGAGAAGTTATAAAAATAGAATTCCAAATAAAAAGACTGTTGCTGAAATCACATGCCCCGCCTGACTCCACCAGCCCCTGGGGCCTCCACAGTGTGACTTGCACACTCAGGCTCCAGCTCACCTGCAGCTGAAGGGCGGCTCAGATGTTTCACAGACCTGATGTGAGAACTCTAGCACAGGCAGGATTCACAGATCTAGACTGAGGGCAGGTTTTGGGCCTAGGTCAGATGAAGGATCCTGTGCTGAGAGCTGCCTGTCTCTACTGAGAAAGTTAAAAAACACAAACTGAAGGATTCGTTCCTGTCTGTTAAGGTATTAGCAGGAGCTCATAATGGTGCCTATAAGTGAAGTTATTAGACTCACTTTTTTTTTCTTTGGGGTACTGGGAATCAAACTCAGGACCTTGCACTTACCAGGCAGGCACTTATGCTGCTGAGCTATATTCCCGGCCCCTTAGACTCATTTTTAATGAAATATTTTCTATTTAGACTTACCATGCCTTCTAGTTGCAAAATGCATATTATCACATAAGCCTGTCTTTCGGCGTCTAAAATGAACAAATGTTAATTATAATTGTCATTTGACATTTCACATGCTTTTAAAATTTATTTGTATAAGTTATGATTAACAATTCAAAGAAATAAAAACATAGTCTCAACTTACAAACATTGCCAACTTTCATAGATAAGATAGAACCTCACATTACATTTGTAGATGTGAACAAATCACACAGTAGCTCACACATCTACCTTACCATTTTAAGATAACTATAAAAGTTATAAGTTTATTATAATTGTACTGTACTGTATCACAGTATCACAGTCACTGTAAAAAATAGCTCATTTACAGTATTTTTTTCATGTCTGAGTGTTCTGCACCATCTAGAACCTTCCAGGTCAGGAACACCGTGATCTACTTGTGACTGTGCTCCCTCACAACAGCAAGCCAGCTAAGGATACCCCTATCATCCAATTCTCTTCCAACGATCACTCACTCCTTTCATCTCATGAGGCTTTGGGTGGACACCTAGATACAAACCATGAAGCCAGGCTTCATGTACCTGAGGGAAGTCTGCCAGCCGTAGGCAAGGCTTCCAAAAGTAGGACCAAGAACATGAGGCTGCGGAGGAAGCACTGAAGTTACTAATACTCATCATCTATGTTGACCACTGGGACGCATCCTATTTCTTGGGAAAACATAATGTTTGGGGAAGCTCTTTCTCCACAGAAATATTTCTGAAAGTACACAGAAATATTTCTGAAGGCCAGACTTCCATACCACTATAATAGATCATTATTTATATTTTGTGGTCTCTGTATTAAAGAAAATGCCTACAGTTCATTTTTCAAACACTTGCTGATCTGGAAGTGGACCTTCTTTTATGCTTGGTAAAAATCAAACATTGCCTGTTGCTTAATATCCCACACAGTATTCTGCTGCACGCCAGTGACAGCCTGTCCTTTCTCTCCCCACATGACGTGGCAGGGAACATCCTTGAGCTTGTCCCTTTGCTACGCTTTATAAATAGATGCCTCCTCAAAGACGCACATACTCAGAGCTGGAAACTTTGGAAGGCAACTGGAACAAGGAGACAGAACAGCTGGCTTGTTATTAGGAGAGGAGGCCTCTTCAGAAACAATAGGCCACTGAGGTGTTACCTGGGAGGTTATATCTCCCTTTCTGACTCCTCCAGTCTCTCAATTCTGCCCAAATCCAATGAAGTGAGTAGATTTTCCTCTGCATTCCCCCTGCTATGCTGTTTTTTTCTTTGGAGTTGATGGACCATGAATTAAAAGGCAAGCATGACAAACCTCTCCTCCTTGAAATTATAGGTGTCAGGGATTGTATCAGGTGATAGGTGTCAGTGACAAGAAAGCAATGAAGACACTTGTATAAACTGCAGAGAATTTGAGGGTATGGACATTGTAGATCCCACCAACCTCACCTCACTGTCAGGTGTGATGAGTGTCTTCACTCATGGCAATGAGATTTCCTCAGCAGTGAAGTAAAAAACAAGACCAGCTCTTACAGCTACCCTGTGAATTATTCTTTCACCTCAGCTTCCAGCCATGATTGCCGCCAGGATGCTACTCCCTCATTCATGTGTCACACCGGTTCGTGACAGTCTTCAGTTGCTCCAGGCAAACTGAAAATTTACAGGCTCCATTAAGGTGCAAGGAGTCAAGAGCCATTTGACAAAAAATGAAGCATAGTTCTTTGGAAGTGGTGTCTCTTATCTCCCAGCTTCATTTAGGTGGAAGATCACAAAAGTTCCTAATTCTTTCTCAAACTAGTCTTGAGATAATGACCTCTGTTAGCATTGCTACATGTTCTTTGGTGTCTTCCATGAAGAAATCATGATTTTAATTGTCTCTTGAAATCTAACATGGTCTAAATTCATGTTCAAATTAAGTGGGTGAAATACTTTGAATTTTGTGCAACAGGAATTTCATAGTTTATCACTTTCACAAACAGTTGAATTAAGAAGAAATCAATTGTGACAATTAGGGTTAAAGTGCATATTTGCTCTCTGTAGTGCTAAATCACATCTAGTACTAATTGAATAAGACTCTTGGCATTGAACCAAGGAACTAAAGTTTGAATAAAAATATCCTTTGCAAAATGTCTAATCAGAGTAGTAAATATAGAAAGTTGACAATGAATAACTTCTATGAAATTGTGAATATCAACAACTCAAGTTTTATTTTTTAAAAGAGCACAAATTCTTAGGCTATTATAGTTGTGCATTCATTAAAATAGGGATACATTCTGACAGATGTGTTGTTACTTGGTTTTATTGTTGCGAGAGCATTGCACAACACAATTACAAAAATCTAGATGGTGCAGATCACTCAGACATAATGCCTTGCTATAATCAAGCGGTGCAGTGAATTTAAGATGTATGAGGCTGCTGCTGGCATAACACAGCCTACATATTCTTAACAGTAAGTTTTTTGAATAACTGGAAGTACTCTCTGAAGTAGTGGCACAATCAATGTATGCTACTGCTGACCCTCGAAAGCACCATTTTGAACTATGTGGATTCATCTGTACATTGACTTTGGGGGATTTGTGACGATTTGAAAAACCTTGTAGGCAAACTGCATAGCCTAGAAATATTAAGAAAAATTAGGAGAAATTATCTGAATTATGTTGTGAATACATTAAAAAGTATTTAGAGTACAGTTTAAATTATCATTTACTGCTATAAGATGTACATAAATCTATTATGAATTAAAATATATGAAAAAAATTCAGATAGAAACACAGCTTATATTTGGTGCTATTTGCTGCTGAGAACCATGTAAACTAATGTAAAATAATTCAGTATTAAACTGTATCTGCACAAAATTAACTGTAATAATACTGAAATACTGTATCCACCTCATGATCCTGTTGCAGGGAATCAAGATTTGTACCTGGATTTTCAGCAGCACAGCGTGCATGGCCTCTAGCCTACTGCATTTTTCAAGAATCAGTTGTGCAACCCATGCATATGCCAGTAGCACAGTCCTTCATTACTATGCTCACATATGATTTACTGTACAAAGTAGGCCCTATGATTTTATGAGATTGGCACCAAAGTAGGTTTGTTTAGACCAGCATCAGCACAGGCGAGTGAATAATTTTGCACTAAGATGTTATGATAATGAGGACGTTGCTGGATTATAGGACATTTACAGCTCCATATAATCTTTTGAGACCAACGTGGTCTGTGCAGTTCATGGGTCACCAAAATATCATTGTATATACAGCAGTGCTTCCTGTTTTTGTGAATTTGAGTATATATAGCAGTGTTTCCTCTTTTTTGTGAATTTGAGTAGTTCTGGAAAATTTATGTGGTTTTAAAAAATTAATTAACCAAATTATGAAACTGAAATTTCATCCTATCTATGCTTTTAATCTTACTCCACCTGCATCAACTTCTTTTGCAAAACTTAGTGTGCTCATGACCTCAGAAATATTCATGACCTCAGAAATATTCATGGTTAAAATGCATTCTCCTTTCCATCTAATTAAATATATAGTACATGGAAAATAAGTTTTTGTCTGAATATTGCAAGGTTTTTTTCAGACAAGTATGTTTTGTTTATACCTATGTACTGTAAATTAAAATTTTTAAATTTATTAATTTTCAGAATGTAAAGGCAAATAAATCCTCAACCAAGTTTTGCATTAGCTCATTGTCACTCAGATGATCTCATCTCTCTCTGTGGGAAAACAACAAAGAGAAGAAACACAATTTCTTTTTATACAAATTCCTTTAAAAAGTGCACATCCATTCCCAATGAAAATGTAGTCCAGTGATCTAAGATTTAACCTGAAAGAAGATATAAAGACACTAATATCAACATGAGTCAGGAAGAAACCTGCTGCTTTCTAGATATTGAAAAGCAAAGGTTAAGAGGCAAATCTTATCAGCTAGTGGAGGGAATTGTATCTAAGAACAGAAAAGGCAAAAACAAATAGGTAGCATTCATTGAAAAGCACTCGTTGAGTCTCTAGCATATCTGAATATGAATTTGAAAACTACTTTTTCAAACACATAGACAAGTTTGCTATTTTTGATATTTCTTTTCAAAATACTAAGAATTTATACCAACTCACCGTAAGAATAACATTTGTTATGGGGAGTCTGTCAGTGTGCAGAATATCTGATTACAGCTTATCAGGAAGGGAAAGATACTGAAGTACCCAAAAAATTTAATTACACGATGATCACAATCAAAAGGCAACCATGTCTTTTGGAGCCCAGATGAGAAAGATTATGATTTAAGCTTAGGCTTTTCACATATGTATTAAATGTAATTTCAAAGGGACCAAGACACCACGGCATCTGTAAGCCATTTCTTAGCATTTCTTCACTGACTGAGCCTCATCTCCATATTTTCACAGAAAAAGTACATTATTTGAATGAATCCCCCACTGAGAAATTTGTATTTGGTCATCAAGAATAGGATCCCAGGGCCCTAACACTAATGTACTGTTACAAAGACGTTGTTTAGGGATTTGTTTTAAATAACCTTTTTATTTTTATGACAGCCTGGTAATGGTTTGTTTATAATCACTTTGGATATTAAAAAGGCAGCATTTTCCAAAGATAAAAGTGGAATAAAAATGATATTTGCTTTTTTACTCCTTCTGTGGCATAGGTATTTACATCATAACAGCTTAGGAATGCAATGCTTCTTCCTACCTTCCTTCCTTCCTTCCTTCCTTCCTTCCTTCCTTCCTTCCTTCCTCCTTCCTTTTTCTTTCTTTCTCTCTCTTTTTTCTTTCTTTCTCTTTCTCCCTTTCTTTCTTTCTTTCTTTCTTTCTTTCTTTCTTTCTTTCTTTCTTTCTTTCTTTCTTCCTAAAGGATCATGTGAGTGTCTATTGGCAGGAAATATTCCTTCTCCAAATTGTACTGAAATGTATGATTACAGCTAATTCCAGATTATTCTTATTAAAGATTTGCCTTAAACAGAAAACCAATTGGTTCATGTACTGCAGTCCTTCAGTTTCATGACCATTGGTGCAACTCCACATCCATTGCCCTTGAGGGACGGGCTCCTTAGAGAGACATTGGGTCACGGGGCTTCTGCAGGCTGCCATCCATGGCTATAGGAGGTATTTGGGAAAAAAAGGAAATATTATAGAAATCCTCAAAGGACTCTGCTATTACACTACTTTTATTCATGAGACTATCCTCTTAGGATAAATGACCTCAGTTGGGGAAGAACATTTGAAATTGTTGAGTGGAAGCTATATAAATGACTATATCGATTATGAATATGAGTGTATGGTTTCTGTACGTGATTTAGAAAGCGTATTCATTTATCAGGGCTGCTATAACATTTCACAAATCCAACATTAGCATTTGTCCAGGATCCAACATTAGGATGTCAGCAGAACTTTATTCCTTACAGGATTTCTAAGGGAGAGTTTGTTCCATGCCTGCTCGCATCACTCCATTGTCTTGTTTTCATGCTGTTTTTTCCTCTGCATGTCTTCATTTCTACATGTTTCTTGTAAAATCATGAGCCATTGGGCTTTGATTCCACCTAGATAATCTGCGATGATCCCCTTGTCTCAAAATCCATGGTTTAATTACATTGCAGAGGTTACTTTTTTTCTAAAAATATTGCATTCATACATATATGGAATTAGGACATTGGCCATATATTTTTCTGGACTACCATATTGTGCACTATGAAAAAAAAGATATCTCAACTTTAGTTTTGTCTTGTTTTTAACATATCTAGGTCTTAAAATTATATTTATAATTATTTGGAGAAAAGCATTATGAATCTTTCTGGTGTATAAATTTTTAATAGCATGTATGTAGTTATTGTAAACATAGTTCTTTTTTCTAACTAATAATTTCCTTTGAAAATCTCTACTCCTTGGTAATAGTGGATGACAATTTGAAGATTTTCCCCAAACACTCAGCACATCACACTCCCTGATCCATGGTGACCAACTGATCAAATGCAGTTTCATGATTAACTAGAAAGCATGCATCAAGCTGTTATAATGGTACTACACACTGTATCTGTTTTTAAAAAACTTTATTTAGAAAAATTTATAAACACCTAGTTGACTGTAAAAACAGGGACACAGCATGGATCTATTTTGCCTGTCATTTTTACATAATATCAGTTGAACAGCAATGAAAAGCAGTATGCCTCAGACTCAAATATACTTCACATGAGCTGGGAGGAGCCCTTCTTTCACAGAATCTCAGAGAATTTTCACTTTTATTACCATCTCCAGGTTAGCTTTCTAACTTGAGCTTCCCTTTAACATGTTGCTAGAAACATTCCTGTATTTTGCATATTTTTCTGCTTTTAACTTTCCTCACCAAGTGAGGGGTCTTTATTTTCCCACAAGTTGTCAGTTTTTTGTTTATAGCATCATGAAAACAAGGGTGTTTTTTAAAAGAAAAATATTACCTTTTATATTTACATACACAGAAATCATTGTGGGATGTGATACCAGATGGTTGACAACAAGGTAAATGAATTTTGTGCATTTGTAATTTTGTATAATTACAGATAATTTTAAAAATATAGAAATAGGCATTAAAGAGAAGAGCAGTTCCACTGTTGGTGGGAGTGTAGACTGGTGCAACCACTATGCAAATTGGTATGGAGAATCCTCAGAAGGCTAGGATTGGAAGCTCCATTCAATTCAGCTATTCCCCTCCTCAGTATCTTCCCAGAGAAACTGAAAGGCTCATATCATAGTGATATATGTGCACCCATGTTCATAGCAGCACAATTTGTAATAGCTAGATCTTGGAAACACCAAGATGCTCATCAACTGCAGAGTGGTATTTTTATACAATGCAATATTATTCAGCCAAAAAAAGGATGAATAAAAAAAAGATGTGGTATTTTTATACAATAGAATATTACTCAGCTATAAAAAGGATGATCTTGAGGCCTTCATAGGTAAATGGAGACAACTTAAGACTATCCTCATTAGTGAAATAAATAAGAATCAAATTTATAAATATCACATTGTGTCTCTAGTATAAAAAGGTAATAAGAAATGTTGGAGTAAAAAAATTCAAAATGTGTAATTGCTATTGTAAAAAAGAGGAAAAGGAAGAGCTCTAAAAGATATAACTGCAGGTATGTTTAAGTGTGTAGGATTGATAACCATATTACTAAGTTTCTGTTGGGTCATGGAACAGAACTGTTTGCAGTCTCACTGTTTGAATGTCCACTTTGTATGCTTTAATTTTGTAACTTGAACAACTATTTCTAAGAGGACAATATATAATTTATCAACTAGTGATTTCTTACTGTTTATCTTTTTTTATGAAATTCTGTATTATTTCTACCCTTTTTCTGTTCTTTTTTCTTTAAATAAAATTTTAAAAAAAGAGAAGAGCAGTTAAGCATTGAAAAGAAATACACATGTGCAACTTAGATCAAAAGATGCTAAATGTTATTTATAAAATGAATTTGAAATATGTATAGTATGTTCACTGAAGAAGATTCATATATTTTATTTAAAAATCTATAAATGTCTAACCAGTAACTAAATCTAAATATAAGCACACTTCTAAATGTTGGACTAAATTTCTGTACGTTTTTTAAAAAATTTTATTTTGAAGACAGTAAAATACAACCGAACAAGACAGAACGAAGGCAATAGAGACAATATAGTGAAATTGGTACAGAACTTCACAGCAGGATACTGGGAAAACAGTAATAGGTACCATAGTATATCTCACTGTCTTCGCAATAGCTGTCCATTCAATCATCTATAATGAGATCAAACCAAAAACAGAACATTATAAAACCAATCAAAAGAGAATATTGAATAGAGCAAAAAATTAATCAGAACAAAGCAAAACAGTGAAAACAACATCTGCCTTCAAACAGAAGATAGAAGAAAATCCTCCATATTTGCTATATTGATATGGTCAAGCTCCCAAGAGATGCTCAGACCTTTGCCCCCAGGTACTAAAGAGGAGGTAGGGTGGGAAGAGATAGGATGTTTGATTCTCAGCCCTCATACAGGAGACACTGACTTGTTCTCTTCCTGGCTTAGCCAAAACCGCTTACCAGGAAGGGAGGCAAATTGCTTTCTTGCTCAGCTGCCCAAGTTTCACCGTGGCTAGATCTCAGGAGATGCTGACTTATTCTCTTCCTGGCTCATGCAAGGGTTGCCTTATAGCAAAACTACATAGTGTCATATAGTAAATTGAAATATGCCCTTGACATATTAGTCTATATGCTTTTGACATATCATCAGTAGGACTTCATACAATAAAAAAAGATGTCTGATTGCTTTCATGATAACTTTTATTCCACATATAACTCAATTCCCTAAGTTCTTGATGTTCACTCTTTTTGTTTTTCATAATAACTTTTGGACATTAACATATAAGATGATCATACAAAATGTTTTCTGTACCATCATAGATCAATTAAAGGTCTCTATGATTCATTCTCTCAGGTCAAATTTCAAGATTTGAAGAAGAGAAATCCCTCAGAATTGAGGTTTAGTGAAAAAAGTTCAAGTTGATGTTAAATTATATATTTGTCTTACCCTTAAAATTGTGGGTCATATTATGATGAATGTGATCATTATTTACATCTGAAGTGTACCAATAAAAGTGTTTTTAAAATTATGGATAATAATTTAGCATTAATAGTTAGATAATAGTCCAAAGAAACAGAGACCAAGGCCTCTTGATTTTATTTGTACCATTTGTGAAACATTATTCATATCTGTATTCGCAACAAATCTGAATCATATGTTGATAGCATATTCTTACCACATAGTCTCGGTTACTCAAGCTGTATTTTGCAGCAAACTATCATTGAAATTAACTTATCTATAATTTGTCTCACCTCTACGTTTTCTCACTGATCTTGCTTGCTTCAAGAGTTAAAACTGTAAAGTGGTAATCCTTGTGTCTATCCACTTTTAAGAAAAGAAAACGGAAACCATTTTCAGGATGAACTATTTCATACTTGAATGTAATTGAATTTATCATGTCACCAACAGCATCAGCAATGTACTGACCAGCCACTTTATTGCTTGACCAATAGAGAAGATATATTTTAATTCTATGCACATTTAATGTCCACTTTGTATGCTTTAATTTTGTAACTTGAACAACTATTTCTAAGAGGACAATATATAATTTATCAACTAGTGATTTCTTGCTTGTTGAATCCTAATACAACTACTGGAACTCATATGAAAAAATCCTAATACAACTACTGGAACTCATATGAAAAAATTCATGAGATCCATATTATGTAGAACATCGACCTGTTTGAATTCATAATTTGGTAGCTAGAGAAGAAATGAAAACTTATCCTAGGCGTTGAATAAATTTATCCTACAAATAATTTCTTTATAGGTTTGACAGGCTTGTAAATTCTAAATGTATATGTCAATTTATAACAGTTTAATGAATAAGTACTGAGAATTCATGAATCATTCAAATCCAAAAGTGAAGAATGAAGTATTAATCTTTCATACATTCATGCATTACCTTAAATTTCTAACTTAAAATGAAAATATGCAGTCATGGTGTTTTGGGGAGTATGGGCCATTTCCCATGCTTAGTTAAATTACAATTAAACCCCTGGACATTTCAGAATCATTCTGTATTTGAGCCCATATCCAGACTTGGTATCTTTCTAGCTCTATAAATTTAGACAAATTATTTTGATCACTCTGAAAAACATCTAACTTGTATATGTAAGGTATGCCTGAATGAATAAGTAACATCCACAGTGTTAAAAAAGAAAATGATGCAGTATGCTCTCTGTAACCCCGTAAACAATAATTTTCATTAGAACGAAAAGAAAACAGAATTTGTATGGAGCAGTTTCTTTTCTGTCTCCATCAAAGTCTTCAGTGGGACACTATTTAGCAGCATGCTCTGCATGTACTCACTAGTTGCTGGCCATATACCTTCCTGTCATTTCTCCAGCCTCTCCTCATGTCTTACCTGGCACCTTAATTATGACACAAGAATAGGTTCAAATATTGCCAGAAGTGCAACTGGGCAGGGGCTCTATGAGAACCACTAGCTTGCCTGAAGAGCAGGGTCTACTCTAGTAACCTGGGCCGGCACTGGGGTCCTGCTGTGTTTCCCCTTTGGCTAGTTGTCTGGTTTGCAGCAGGATTCTAATGTATAGGAACATAGTCACTGTGTGTGACTTACTTGAGCAACAGTCTTTCATCTTGCAAGTTGTTTATAAGTTAGAATGAAACATTGGGAAACCTAGAAGTACGAAATGTGATACATTATTTAGTCAGTACTCAGTAAATTTCCTGTGAATTTGAAAAAGAAATGACCATTTCAGGCAAATAATTCATGCATAGCAATTACTCTTTTTTTTAACACAGAGAAATTCCAATTACTTTTCTTTTCTTTTTTTTTTTTTTGAAATTGGTATAGAACTTCACAGCATGTTACCAGGATAACAGTAATAGGTACTATAGTATATCTCGTTTTCTTCACAATAGTTGTTCTTTCAATCAGGTATAGCAAAATCAAAGGAAATACAAAACATTATAGAACTTATAAAAACAGAATATTGAATAGAGCAATACCATTAATCAGAACAAAGCAAAACAGTGATAAAAGTATTTTCCTTCAAAGAGATGGTAGAAGGAAATCCCCCTTATTTGTTATATCGCATATAGTCAACCTCTCAAGCAATGCTCAGATCTCTGGCTCCCACTTGCAAACAGGGAGGGAGGATATATATGGATGTTTGAATCTCAGCCCATGCACTGGTAAGCTCACAGCTGATTACCAGGGAGGCAAGCTAGTTGCTTGGTTTTCCAGCACCCTAAGTTCCAACATGACACAGATCTCAGGAGACACTGATGGTTCTCACCCTGGGGTGGCCACGGCTTGCCAGGCCACAGCCACTTACCAAGGTGGTGAGCTGGTTGCTTGGTTTCCCAGCACCCTTGTGATTCCAATTTCTAAAATCCAAAAACAATAAAAATGAAGGTAAATATATACTTATGGTACATATTTTATGTAAGTAACCATTAATATCTATTGTGTAGATGGGTTAATTATAATCACATACTATTTAGCCACTGAATATGAATCAGATGCATATATTGGAATGGATTACATTTACGGCTGTTTTGTCTTCAGGAAAATGGAAAAATTACTTACTCTTGAGGTGTAAGTCCAAGTCTAGTGGACCCACCCTTTACCTTTCTCCTGTTAATTTATACTTTAGTATCATAGTAGCCAGGGGTGCATCTCAGCACCTTTCCCTGAGGAACACAGGACCAATCTTTGTATGTGCCCATTTCATATGATGAATGGCAAGGAGTGTGCGCTAGTGTAAAAGTTTCAGAAAGGATTTGGACCCACCTTTAAGCTCCTTCTAACTAGATTTTCCTGTGTTTACCTGAGCATCAAGGAAAACCAAATAAACACACACCACTCCAGGGTTCGTTAATGAGAAGTTTTCCTTTGTTTTTTGAAGCTAAGTTCAGTACAATGACATATGAAAAATTAGATTTGCAAGTTTTGGAGGAGGTCAAAAGTCAATCATCAGCTTATTCACGTGTGGATGAAGGAGGTGATTCATAATGGCACCATACCTGCTTTCATAACAGAAGGGTGGTATAGATGTATAGTGAAGATGGTGACCATGATGATGATTTTGACGTTGGTCACATAAGCCGAAGTTCCTATGACAGTGAAATGGAGCAAGGATTGACTAATACAGACTCAGGAAATGCAAATTTCCTTGATTCAGGTGATGAAGAGAACAGCAGTGTGAGTTCATATTTGACCAGCTGAAATGTTGTGAAATGACCACACAACCAAATGGAATGATCCAATGTTACATCTAGGTCCAAAAATATAGTGAAGGTCTTGACAAGGATGAAAGGTATTTGATGAAATGCCAGTTCTAACGTTCAGTGTTGAAAACTGTAACAGATGAAATGCTACAAGATATTGTGAAAAATACAAATGCAAGTGAAATGTTCTGTGTGCAGCAAAAGCCATATTCAATAATGTATTTATTATGACATCTCACTAACTGAACTGTAAGCATTGGTAGGTCTGCTGTACTGTGGAAAAGCGATGAGTTAAAATATGACATAAAAACTTATGCTGCTGTAGATGAGACTTATGTTTTCAGTTTAAACATTTATCCTAGAACTCAGGCACCAAGTCCTTATTTGTGTAGTAATAAACTGAATTTTGTTGCAAACAGACTTGTTGCTCCCATCCCTCAAACTAATTGAAATGTGACATTTAACAATTGGTTCACTGACTTCCAATTAATGTTACATTTGCTAACAGAGCACAAGTTGACCAGCGCAGGAGCTGTACACAGGAACAAAGCAGAAATTCCAAAGAAAATGTTGTAATTTCAAACCAGAGAACTGTATAGTGTGATCTTTGAATTTCAGAAAGATATAACATTGCAAAGAAAAGCAAACTGGTATGCTGATATCAACATTTCACCATGATGGAAATACTGATAAAGAACCTCAACAAAACAGAATCCTGAAAGGGAAACTTTCAACAACAAAACAGAGGGTGGAGCAGATGTTGTTGATGAGTTATGCAGCACCTATAATGGTACTTGAAAAAAGCACTGGCCAATGGTTATATTTTACTCAAACCTAAACATATGTAGTATAAATAGTTTGATAGTTTACAAAAAATAACAAGTACAAAATATCATGGAGAAATTTTCTTGTAAGACTGAACAGAGTTCATTAGAAATCATTTATAGCAGAGGAAAGAAAATATTTCTGCCTGGGGAACTATGCAAAAAAATTGTGGAGCACACTGGTGAGCTGACAGGTGAACAGGTAGGCAGAGCACCACAAAGAAGTACTACAACAATAGGAAAATAAAAAACATGTCACTGTGCCCTACAAGTAAGTAGAGGAAAATAAAACATGCATTCTATCAGTGTGAGTGATACTTCTGTATAGAAAACGCTTTCATGTGTGAAGATTGCTTTGGGTGTGACAGTTGAAGCAAACCTTATTTCTGTGGTAGGCTCTTATTTGCGTTTACATTGTGGTTGACATAGGTTTTCATTTTTGATGTTATAGTTTAGGTTTTGTGAGCAAGTAAACAGCTGATGTGAAAATGTTGATGTCTATTCTAAGAACTCATTACATGCGTTTTATTTTATTGGCAACTTATTTTCCTGCTAAGTGCATATTGTACAATATCGTAGAAAGCTCCTGACAAAATAGGAAGAGAGGTGACAAAACTGCCACACAGGAAAGGAGAGTTAAGCACATGTTCTGTCACTGTGCATGAAATGTGTGCATGGAGCATGCAGCTGTTATGTGCGAAGACTGCCTTCAGTGTGAGAGTTGAAGCCAAGCTTATTTTTGTGGTAGAGTTCTACTGGTATTGTCATTGTAGTTCATGTAGGAATTTATTTCTGGTGTTATCTTTTAGGTTTTGTAAGGAAGCACACAGTTGATTGTGAAAATGTTGATGACTATTCTAAATGCACAATACATATTAAGGATTTAATAATCTATTTCATTGATATTTTTTGTTCCCACTAACTACACACTACATAATAAGAGCCTCCTTACAAAACAGCAAGATCACTGAGATGTCAAGTATGTTCTATAAAAAAAGTCCAGGAAAGTGAAAGATGTGTTGTCAGCATAAGTGATCGGTATGTATGGAACACAAACTGCTGTCATACGTGCAGACCACCTTAAGTGTAGAAATTGAAGTAAAGATATTTTTGGAGAATGCTATTGGTATTTTCATTGTCATTCATATGGAAATTTGTTTCTGATGTTCTTTTTCAGACTTTTTAAACCAAACACCAGTCAATGTTGAAAACTTTGATGCTTGTTTATAAATACTCAACAAATATTAAAAACTCAATACTTAATTTTGGTGATTTTTTTCCTAATAACTACTTATTGTTCAGTACACTAAAGCTAATAAAATTATAATTAACAATTCATCAATAGAAATATCCTCAATAATAAATGTGGCTCTATGGGCCCATGTTTATGAGTTTTGATTACAAAATTAGCCTTATGGTCCATAAGAGAAGAAGGAACATTTGTGATGTGATTTTGAGAAAGGTCAAAATATTCTCAGCACCATGTAAACATCTTGTGAACTTTGTCAGTATAGTACTTGCATTTTGATTTCATTGTTAATACTCAGGTTTGACTCCAAATAATATATGGCAATACAGTATAGTAAAATTATTCAAATGGTCAAAGTATAATTAGACACTACAAATTAAACACAATTCCAGGGACAAAAAATTAAGTCATTGAAATCCTAATTGTAGTACATTTATAGAGGGAGTGGGATAGGGAATGTTCATCAATGGATACTAACATAGTTAGGAACAAAACGTTCTGGTATACGATCACGCAGTAAGATGACTATTGAAAATGTTAATATGCTGTTCGCCTCAGAAAGCTAGAAAAGATATGTTTAACCTGACAAATATTACACAGTATATTGAAATATCTGAACATCACATGGCACCCCATGGATATGTATAATGTTTACGCCTTTATGTACATGGCAGTTAAAAATTATTTTAAATAAAATGAATATGAATACATTTATAAAACTTTATATGCTTGCTTCCTACAGTTGGATAGGAAATATGGCAAGAAATGAGTAGTTAAAATGAAATAAAGAAAATAATCCCATTTATAATTGCATGACAACAAAAATACACTTGCAAATAAAGTTAAAGAACTATAAAGTTTATATTTGCAAAGTTACAAATGTTACTGAAAGAAATTCAGGAATTTGAATAAATGGAAGTACATTCCACGTTTGTGATCAGAGGATGGTATTGTTAAGGTAGTAAGACCTTCAAATTGACATATGATCCCTATCAAGTTCCTTGGTGACTTTTTTGAAGACATTAACAATGTGACCATAAATTAATACGGAAATGAAAGGTCATGGAAGAGCTAAAACAGTCTTGAAAAGAACAAAGTCAGAGGACTCACACTTCTTGATTTCAAAATTTACATCAAAGTTACAATATTCTAGATAGTGTGATATAAGAAGAGTGAAATAGTATTACATTTTAAAAATAAACCCAAGCCCCTAAATTTTACAATTAATTAAATATTTTTGTTAAGGTACCAGGACTATTTAATGGACAAAATAATATTTTCAAAAAAAGGTTTTAGGACAAATGGATATATATATATATAATTTGGTAATTTCCTCACAATCAGAGATCTACAGGTAACAGATAAAACTATAAAACTTAGAAAATCTTGTAAAATAGCTCATATAACACTTAGAACAAAGCACAGGTATAAAATATTCATCTTCTTGGGTATGGAAATGGTTTCTTAAATGTGGCTATGGTTTCTTATATATGAACCAAACAGAAATAACAAAGAATAATATTAATATCATAATTATTCTATTTTATACTTCAAATTGCACCAACACAGTGAAAAGAAAGTATACAAAATAGTAGGAAAGTTTTGCAAAGTGCTTATCTGATAATTGTATTAGAGTATAAAATGGCCATTACTATGCACTAACAAAATAGACAAATGAGACATTGGCAATGGGTCTGAATAAAAGAAGACATACAAATGTCCTCATATTCAACACAATATTCATCAGAAAAATTCAAAGCAAAATCTAAAATAAGACTAGGATAGCTATAATCACAGGGAGAGATAAAATAACTGCCTTGAGGATGTAGAGATATCAAAATTCTTATATACTGACAATGGGAAAGTAAAATGTGGAAAACACTTTGGAAAAGCCTGGCTCTTCTTTTCAAGGCTAAATACAAAGTTACAATATTATCTTGAGACTCTGCTCCAGTTTTATACCCAATAAAAATAAAAGTGTGTGTCAAAAAAATACACGTACACGCCAAAAAACAGAAACAGTCACATGTCTAGCAATCAGTAATTGTAGTATATACCTATGTAATTGTGTATTACAATTGGTAATATGAACAAATTGAAACAAAGTTAATTTTTGAAAACATGATTAATCTTGAAATCATGATTAATGAAAGAAACCACATATATAAGACTAGATATTCCATTTGTATGAAAATTTTTGTTACTATTTTCTGTTTTGCTTGGTGATAGTGAGAGTTATATGCAAAGCTAGAATTTCTCATCTTTGGAGAGACTTCTCTAAAAATCCATCTAAAGAAGTTACCTAAACTCTCACCCTAACTTTATTTACTTTTAATATTCTTAATAATATCAATTCTTTTTTTTTCTTTGGTACTGGAGCATAATATCAATTCTTAATACCCATTTAAAATAGCTACTTAACCCTTCTCTGAATATCATTCAAATTCTAATATTTTTGCATAAAATCAGCCAGAATCTGATTCTTCCTTCTGTCTTTTTGTTTTTCCTTCTATATTTTGCTACCCTAACACTGGAAAGTAATCCCTAGATTGAAACATTTGGTTTTGCTTTTCATAGCTGTATCCCTATGATGAAGAATGCTGCCAGACCAAGAGTTGGCCCTTAATCTGTCATTTACAACTCTCAGTCATAAAGCTTTGGGAAAATGAGAGATGCAAATATTAAATTAATAATGAACATTTCATATTTTTCAACAAAATTTTTGGACAAATGGCTATCTGTAGCTATATATCTTTATCTATACCTACATATCTATATCTATTTGTATCTGTGAGTATGGAATAAAGTTGGATAATTAGCTCAGCACACACACACACAATTAACACAAAGTCAGTTCATTCTTTCTTAAAAGCACTTCTCAAAAAGCACTTCATTCTTTTTAAAAATATTTATTTATTCTTCCAATTATTTTTATTGACAAAACTTTATGTATTTATGGAATAAAGCATGATATATAACTAAAATAGCTACATGTAGTGGATTCATATATTAGCTAATTAGCATCTTCATTACCTTTCGTATTTGTTTTTTCTATGGTGAGAACATTTAAAATTTACTCTTGCAGTGACTTTCAAGTGCTATACAATATATTTTTACTGACTACAATCCCCATGTCACACAGTAAGTACAAGTACTTTGCACTGTCTCATGTAATTCTCACATCAGCCTTTGGGGGTGGGGAAGACCCACAGCTGCGCTTGCATTTCTAGAGAAGTTAACACTTTGCTTGAGTTGCACAGTGTGTACTAGAACAGGATTCCAGTTGCCTTCTTCTTACCACAAGTATATTTATCCTATCCCATAGTCAGTGTTATGGCAAGTACCCATAGGGTTTAGAGCTATTAAGAAATGCTTCAAAATATAGGGTTTTAAAAACTTGTGTATTAGATTTTTTGTTGCCAGACATAATACCTGATTATCCCATCTCAAAGGAAGAAAGGTTTAATTTGGCTCACAGTTTGGGTAAATTCAGTTCATGGTCAACTGACTTCAAACAGAAATATGGCACTAGGCTAACTAAAGTTGCTGAGTTCGTGGCAGTCAGGGGAACAGCATCAGAGAGGAATGAGCAAGGGACCATATATAATGCCTAAGACCACACTTCTATGACCCACACAGACACTCCCAGGAGAATGTTCTATTATTTTTCTAGGTATTCTTTAATCAAATGAAAGGGAAATAGAATTAAAGTCACCATCCATGCCTTGTCAACTTCAAATACAGACACATTTCATTAAACCTTCCTTAATCTCCAAATAAGGACAATGGCCAGTTCGTTCTTCCACCTACTGGAACACAACTGTCCTGCATACAACTGAAAACTTAGTAATTCCTCCCTTAGAGTCCTAATAGTTTCAGCACTTTTAAAAGGCCCACACTCAAGTCTCTTCTGAAACTCAAGGGCAAACTCTTTAACTGTGAGCATGTTTAAAATGGAAAACAAACTACACAGTATCTTGGTGCAGTGGCACAAGGTAATCATTTCCATTCCAAAATGTATGAATTGGGGGGATAGCACAGAATTGGACCAAAGAAAGACCAAAACTTAGAAGGGCAAAGATTAAGCATTGCAGTTTCATTTCTGGCATCCAGGCACAACGTGGGTAAAATGTGAGTTCCAAAGGGGGTGGGTAGCATCTGTACTATGGCCTTGCCAGGTGCGGTTCATGGAGCCTCTGTCTGAAGTAGAATGCATTCATAGCCTGCAGATTCCTCAGCAAACATTCCACAATCATGGCATCTCTGACTTTCTGGGGTCTCCACTGCACTTTTGGTGTCATTTCCATAGCTTCACACAGTACTCTCACAGAGTCTTTTCTGGCCTTTCAGTCCTTCCTGTGAAATCTGAATGGAAGCCTTCTTGACCCCATAACTCTTGTAATTTGCATGTCAGTAAAACCAGCATCGCATGGATGATGTCAAAGTCTGATATCAGAGGAAACAGCACCCTAGACTCCTTGGATAATACTTGCAGTGCCTCTGTGTGCTTGGATGGCTGAATGCAATGTAATGAGTCCTAAGGAACCAATTCCTTAGAGGCCATTCTGAAACACAATTCAGTCTGACAATTTTATAACCTTGTCTTCGTCAATTTTCTGGTGTCTCTATCTTACTGATAGAGCTTAACACACATGGCCTACAATTTGAAGGAGGAGAAGATTATTTTGGCTCACAATTGGTAGGGATTTCAGTCCATAGTCAGCTGGTCCCCTGCAGAAGCCTCATAGTGGAAGCCCAGAAAGTGAAAAGCTGTGCACATCATGGCTTCCAGGAAAAAGGGTAAAGTGGGAAAATACTTCCAGGTCACAGCCCCAGAGTTCTGCCTCTTCAGACCCTACTTCCCAAGAGCAAGCCAGCTGTAGTACCCTTGTGATTCATTCACCTTCTGCAAGCTCATGCTTCTGAGTTGATGAGGCTTGGAGAAGGTTATAGCTAGATATAAATCATAACAACCCTTGTATCTGAAATGGGTGGGGTTTTGCTAATGGCTGAAATTCTCTTGTGGCATCTTTCTTCTTTTCCCTGTAATAAGTAATTAATTTCTTTTTAACAATGCTAATCCCTTTAGCAGCCATACAGCCTTTGGTCTAACCTTTACATATGGTTCCTTCTAGGTTAAAATTTAATTAAATTTTTTTTGCTCTACATTTTGCCTCCAGTACTCATAAATCTGAGTAAACACAGTGAGAAGTATCCATGCTACAAGTTGTACTTTAAACTGCTTTGAAATTTCATCCATCAGAAAATTAACCTACTGTTTTAATCTCACTCTTCTACAAATATTAAGGCATGAGCAAAATAGACAGTTTTACTGATAGAGCTTAACACACATGGCCTTTTGTCTGAATGCCTGTTGAGTCTTTATTCCCAACTAAAGCCTCATGAGTCTAGCTTGTACTTTCTACATTCTTATTGGCATTGGTGTCTTGTGAGCTCTCCCTAGGCTTATAGTATTATAGAACTTCTTCAGCCCAACCCACATCTCAAATCTTTCCAAACTCCTCCTTCAAATCAGCTCTAAAGTCTTCTGTATACCACATGGTGAGGTATACAGAGAAATGACCTCACTCTTGATACCAATTTTTCTCTGTTAGCCAATTGTCTCACTGAGAAGAGGTTTAAATTTGCTTAGTGTTTCAGTCTATGATCAACGGGCTCTAAGGCAGACACTATGGTAGAAGAGTGAGCAGAGTAAAGCTTCTTAGCTCATGGCAGCCAAGAACCAGAGCAAGGAAAGGGTGCCAGGGAACTGGGTGAGGGCCCATGTGTAAAACACCTCCCTGACCTTCTCAGATACATCCAGGAGCATGCTTTACTGATATACTAGGTATTTATTAATTCAATAATCAGGACTAATGTTCACAACTGCCTTTGAATGGAAAGGCATTCCTAGACATGCTGAGATAGTACAGCACCTAAAAGTATGGGGAGAGGACAGCACGGAGCTTGTAGTGAGAAGTGAGTACTTCAGTTTGGCAGGAGTTCAAGATGAGCTATCTATGAGGGTTGGAAAATAATGTGAATATTATAATGGACTTTCTGTATTTTGAAAAAATCACTGGCTCAAATATTTACAGAGTATTCATTTTATCCTCCTTACAGTGTAGTTAACTAATGATCTCCCTTAATCTTAGAAAATGTCTTAGATAACTCTTCAGGGTGCACCAATAATTTCATGAGAGTTCTATTTTATCTCCTGAGATGAGAAAATATAAATTAACTTAATATAAAGTAATAAAATGTTCACTGTAGATTTTCTTAAAAGATCAATAACTTTTAAATAACTTATACATAAAACACAATTTGGCCTCCCATAGTAGTGAAAATGGATTGGTGAGTGAGAAAAGTCAGATGAAATTATGCACTGTAATAATACAGTTTCCATTTTATATTTCAAGAGAGGATACTATGGGATGTTAACAGAGCTCAGAGAATAAAAACAACTCCATCAGAGTTCAAACCAAGTTAGAAAAATAAATAGAAAAATTTTTAAATGTAGCATACATTTGATAGCTGAATCAAATTCTTTAAATGAATTTAGAACTTTCTCAGTACTTTGGTATATTACTTTATTTTTTGAAGTGGAATATATGGTCCATATATAAAATGATATTTTATATATATATATGTCAAATCTATGACTTATTTTGTCTTTTTTTATTAAATGACAGACACTGTCAATGACTTCTACCTCTTTCTGTTAAGGCCAGCTGCACCTGTGTAGTTTTTAGATGCTTGAACACCATTGCCATTTGGTTAACTTTGTGACAAAAATTGCACATTAACATTTTCTGTGTACTTATGGGCTGTTCCTAGTCACTCAATGTCATTCAAAATGACCCACCTGTCATTTTGTTTCTCTTCGCTCTCTCTTCCAAACATACATAAATATTGTCTTAGTAAGCTTAGGGTTCCTATAACAAAAATGTCATAAACTAGATAATTTAATTAACAAAAAATTATTTTTCACAATTCTGAAGCATGGGAAGTCCAGGATCAAAGTGCCAGTGGATCAGGGGTCTGGTGAGTGGTCCCTTTGTGGTTTGCAGCCATCTTCAATCTGCATGTGGCAGACAGTGAGAAGGCAGGCTCTCTCATGTGTCTCCATAGAGGGGCACTGATCTCATTTGTGCAGGTTTTGACCACAGGACTTAATCGCCCTCCAGAACCCCATCCACAAAGCTCAGGGTCCAACATATAAGTTTTTGGAGCTCACCAATGTTCAGTCCATTGTGTATCCTTTAACTCTGCTTAATCTCCCCTGCTTTCTTGTCTAATTCAAAACACTTAATGCCCTGCTTTAGATTGCAGAAAACCTTTTGACATTCAGCAACAATACCCATATTTTCCTGTTTCTGTGGTGGGTCTTTTAATGCTACCTTTTCCCTGGAGTGTCTAGCTTCAGGAGTGTCAAACTCTGTAAACATCCTCTTTCCAAGACCTTTTGAAATATCTCTGGTGAAAGGAGATTTTCCTGAAGGTATCTCCCAAAACCATATGTACGACTAGATAAGCTATGATCACTACTTCATTTGTCATTATCAGTCTACTGTCTTTAGCTCTTCCTAAAATCAGTTTCTGAGGAAAGCTTTCCAACATTCTTGTCTATTTTCTTTTTATGTTGTTTTATATTTCAGATACTACTGAGTAATTGCTCAAATAGCTCGTATTTATTTACACAGTAGTTAGCTTCTCTGTTTAGACTCTCTCTGAAGGGACAGTGGCAGTGCTTAAAGCTCAACATTTTTTTTCTGTGTGTTACTCAAACATGTCTGTATGATGTGATAAAATCAACTAATTCTGTTACTTAGCAGCGTACTTAGCCAAAAAATGCTCAAATAATACTAGAAACCTAAAATTCTGTTGACATATTGGAAATCATCTATATGTAATATCATAATATAAATCTCATTTATTACCAGCTCCCTAAATGACACCTTTAGAAGATTTAATTTGCATTTTTGTTGAACAGAGATTCAGTTTAAGGCTATATTCTTGATACTGCATGGAATTCAAAGTGGACTAAGACTGTCTTGCTCCAAGGAATTAGAAAAATCTATAAGGGTACAAAATGTATTATAGTTACTAAATATTGCAACTTGAAATATGCAATGTTCTATGGAGTCCCAAGTAAGAAGAAATCTTACCAGTTAGAAGTAAAAGAAATATTTTGGGGAATAATTGACATGTCATTCAGGCACTGATGCAGACCTTATTGGTTCTCTACCTGAATACCCATGGTTCTTTTTCCCTTTTAGTCACGGAATTCTTATTTTTAGATGGGCATGATGAAAGGAAGACTACAGCTCCCAGCCTCTCTTTAAATCATAGGTAGATTTCAGGAAAAGAATTATTTGTAAATACTGTATAAAGGCAGCTGACTTACACAGAGAAATCACTTTTTAACCTTTCTGCCTTTTGTTTGTTTTCTGTTCTTCAGGGCATGTGTTGCTATGATTTGCATGTGCTCAAAGTCATGTGTTAGAAACTTGGTTCTCATATAGTAGTACTAAAAGACGGAACTTTTGGGAGGTGATTAGGATAAATGATGTATTGGAGATGATTCATTATCCAAGCAATGCTGACTTGCTTATTCTGTCTTCCCATCTGATACTATTACCATGCTATCTTGCAGGAAGAATGTATTCAACAGATGTTGGTGCCATGCTATTAGACTTCCCAGCCTCTTGACCATAAATGAAAGAAACGCCATTCTTTATAAATTACCTAACCAGTGGTATTCAGTCACAGCAACAGAACAGGGATTATGACAGACATAATGGATAGAATCCATGGATCATATTGGGCTACGAACCAACTCAAAGATTGAAGTGTTATGCTTCCCTGGAACATCAGAAAGATAAGACATGGATTCTGACGAGAACATGAGGCAGATTTCCTACCTCCAGATGTATTTTACACAAGAATAAAATAACCTTGTAATGCATGCAAGTCTCTCTTTTTCAGGAATATTCTGGTCTATACTAAACATCTTGATCTACAGGCACTGGCAGCTTTCACTAAAGCAGAGGGAAAAGGAGGATTAATTCTGCAAATGATATTTTAAAATTTTTCCGTTTGTTATCTTTTTGGTAATTTCTGTCAAGCCCCTGGGAATATTCTTATGTTCCCTTTTCCATACAATAGTCCTTTGGCATCAGGGAAGCTAATGCAGCTCAGTGATCAAGGGGATGAATTCTTAAGCCCAGCTATGTAAATCAGGATTCTAGTTTGGCCTTTCCTAAGTTATATAACTATTCAACCTCTCTCATCTCCTCACTTACAGGGTCAGTAAAGCCCAGCACAGAGAGTCTGTGAAGATTAAATTAGAAAGTGTGCATAATTCATAGAAGTCACCACTATTCAGTAAGTACACAGGAAATTAGAGATAAGCATGCTGTCAATTCAGGAATGATAGTTTGAGTTCTATGCTCAACTTGGAATACAGAACTAAGTGAACCACACTCCTTAGCTTCCAGAAGTTCACAATTTCATGCTCAGCAAGAAAAAAAATAATAGTGTCTGCATAAAAGAACAATGTTTAGTCAGCAGATAAATTACACGTTAGCACATTTTCTAATTCCAGAAAGAAATGTTCTGGCACAATGCATAGAAAGATCAATGTGATGATATCGAAAGTTCCTTAACCCCACAAAACAGTTCAGACTGGTTTTTAGTTTCTTCAAAGTAATGTTACTCAGTTTTAGGTAGACCTGAAATAAGACTATACACATTAAAATGTGTAATCTTACTTTAGCTTATATAGAAGTCAAATTAAACTTTTTAAGTTTTTTAAAAAGAATTTTTATACTACGAAGAAATGACAGCATGGTTTCTACTGCCTGTTCATGTCTTTATACTAAAGATATTTTTCTCAGTTGCTCACACAGCTTTTTTCTACCTCCTGTTTGTTCTTAAAACTAGTAATGGAAGTTGCCTAATTATTATGCATCAAATTTTTTTAATGAACTGAGCATATTTATTACAGAAACAATATCATACACATAACCTACCTACCAGTGTACCTAAGTAGAGCCATAATCACAATGTGGACCCCAACATAGTTTTCTAACTTCTCTTCAGGGAAATTTGTGAAGGGTCTTGATCACTTTCCAGCACCTACAATTTGAAAGAGGAGAGGTTTACTTTGGTGCCTGTCATCCGTCTCTGCTTGGCTTCCTCCAAGGCAGGAAGGGCAGAGGAAAGTTTCTCACATCATGGTGGCCTGAAAGCAGACAGCAAAATTGTGGAGCAGGGGAGGCAGATCTACCCTTCCAGATCAAGCCCCAAATGACTTGCCTCCAACCAAGATTTACCTCCTCAGAGCAACTCAGTCAATTTACTGGCTTGATCAAATAATCTATCACATGAGAATGTGGGTGGACATTTAAAATCTAACCAGACAGTGTTCATCTACTATAACACTTTCCAAACAACCTCCTCAGTCACTGGAGTACTCGGGCCTGAATAAAGAACTCCAAACATCTGGGGCTTGGTTAAATAATCACAGAAAGAGAGAAGATGTCCTCAGATGTTCTTGGTTCTGCATCAGCTTCTAATTACATTTCTTCCAGAGGCCTGGGAATGGCTCACAATTTTCAATTGTATTCTGGTCTGTTCCTCTGGCTATGGATTGTCCCTTCTCCTAGACACTAGTCTCTGGCCCTTCAATCAAGTGCACAGACTTTTGAGTAATGGTTTTCATTTGATCATAGCCAAAAGGCTGAAAAGCAATTGCAGGAGTGGTTTTCAATTTTTTTAACTACAATTTGCTGCAATAAAAGCATTTGACAGGATCATTAAATATATAATATATGTTAATTGCACACTGAAATATGCATTAAATTACACCCTAAATTTATGAAATTTATGGAGTAAAATGGTGCTATGTGATAGGAGCACTGGTATTTTCTATATTATATTCTATTAAAATATATTATACTTTATTAAATTGATTTCATGACTGGTTTACAGATTATATCCACAATTTAAATCATATTTGAAGGGTGCTTTAAAAACTTTTAAAGTAATGAAGTAAAAATAACATATAGATTGGAAGTAACACAAAAGTTTTAAATCATCTCACAAAGGACATTGTCCTGAATGCTTAGTTTCCTATGACTATTTAGTCTTCAAAGCTTCTTCCTATGGGAAATTCTTTGCCTTGTGAAATTGTGAGAGGAAGGGCCTATTTACTGTTAAAAATTTCCACTGTTTACATCTGCTCTTTTTGATCCCTAGAACTGAGAGATGAACAAGTGATTATTTCAGGCCCTTGGACTGGAATAAGGATTTATTCCTGCAAAATAAATTTTTTGCCATGGGAGTGGTGCATAAGATGTACTGTCCCTTGCCAAGGAGGCCTGGGTTCCAGATGCTGCTCCCAATACCTAGAAGGAAAGACATTATTTTTTGCATACACGTGGTGTTTGGTGGTATGGATTTTACTGTAGATGCTGTTCCCAATCTCCTTTCATTCTTGCCTTAATGGGGTCTGATTCTCCATCTTTCACATATATTTTTCTGTTTAAATCTGCCATAGATTAACTTGGTTTCTTTTATTTTCTATCAGTTGCACTTTACCCAAAGTTTAACTAAACATAAAGAATTTTCATCTCTGCTTGTGCTAAAGATTTTGTTGGCTCTTGCAAAATCTGTGGGGAATGCAGAGAAGTGAAAGTTTGATTGGGGATTGGTAACATAAATTGTGAGTGAGACACTCAGTAGAGGAAGAATCCATCTTTGGGTTTGTCCACTTTGCTTCCTTTCTTAACTAGTTTCCTCATTATTCTAATGTCAAAATCCTATTTGCAAGAAAAGGAGAAGATTGTTACAGGGGGGCTGTAAAGGAAGGCAGTCATAGACAGCAAAGGGAAGGGGCCAATAATTGCATCCCTGGGGAATAAAACAAGTCATTATGGACATGACTTGTCATAGGCAAATACCTGTCCTGGGTAGATAGAAGAAGAGAACTATATGTAAAGTGAAAGTTCATTCAAAACCTACAAGTAGTCATCTGAAGACAAGTGAAAGGAAATACATATTTGTTACTAAAAAGGTCATTGTTATCATGATTACTTGTCAAGAGACTGAAATCTAGTCTAATTCTGCCTATTCAAAGGCAGATATTCAGTGTAATCTCTCTTAGTTTCCAATGGTTTTTTAGTTCCTCTACTTTTCTAACTGGGTACATTGAAATATCATGCTTTGATATTTCAGTTACTCTCATTGTGCAAGAGATTTTGAACAAAATTTTTAGTGCATAAATATAGTTTGGTTAGGTTTAAAACTAACTCTTACACAAAAAAATCACTGTTCTGCCAAATCTGCACTGAATTAACACACATGTGTGAATGCCATGACTTCATATGCCTGCTAATAAGCCATGTGAGGACAAATACATTCTTCAGACAAAAAAGCACTTGTGAAATATTTAATGAAATAAACATGAAGCACTGCAGGCTTACAAAAAGAAAACAAAAAAGGACACTTACCAAATAATTTCCTTTAGATTTTACTTTAACCTGTACCGCACATAGATACAATTAATATAAGTAGTACTATAATACCAAAATCCCAAGTTTTTAAAATTAATTAATTGGTGCAGTTTAGATATACATGATGATCTTATTTGTCATATGGAATTTGCATCTGTACATGATACACTTCATTCTTTTTCCCACTTCCCTCCCCTCCCTTCAACCCCTTCTTGCCTCCTTATTTATGAAAATTTATTTCCTTCTATTATTTTTTTTCCTTTTCCCTTCTTTCCTTTGTCTCTCCCCTCTGCCTAGTTCCCCTTCCCATTTGAATGTTTTCTTCCTATTTCAAAATACTTATTATACATTTTGGTCTAAAATACCATTTGATTTTAAAATGAACATTGATCTAATGGACTTCTACTTAAAAATACAAACTTAGAAGGGGTCAGGGATTTAGCTCAGTGGCATAAGCACCTGCTTGGCAAGTATGAGGTCATAAGTTTGATCCCTAATACCAAACAAACAAACAAACAAACAAACTTAGGGGCTTTTAGAAGTTTTTTCTCTTCTTCAATTGTGTAGGATAACAAGAAACCAGTGTAATCACAGAAAGTGTATGTGTGAATTCTTTTGTAGTAGGGATTTTCACAATAAGCAAAAATAAAAAAAGGCTTTGCCTGTGGTTTTAGATTCATATATGATTAAGGCTGGGGTGCATGCACTTGCTTTTTAGAACTATGGAGAGATAGGATCTTTAGGAGTAGTACCTACTTTGTCCAACTAAGATTAAGGTGTTGAAATAATAATTCAGGGTCATGAATGAAATACTGGCATTAGCTCCCAGAAATTGAGACTGAGAAAGAAAACACCTATTTTTTTAAGTGAGAAGAAATTCTTTGATCCAACTGATTAAGAAAATGTTTGAAAAGTTACCTCTGTTAAAACTTGGGAAAGATTTTTTTTATCATGTTTATGTTATCATAAATTCTAGTGTTTTGTCATGTAGGGATGGTAAACCTCAGAATCAAATCATGTTTAATGAAGAAAAATGAAAAGTGAGATAAATCTTCAAAGTATCCTGTGAATTATTTTAGGTGATTAATTATCTGTGTCATTATGTCTGACCAGACTCTCTGGATCTGTCTATGAGTTCTCAGGAAGATCATATTACCTTCAAACTTAACATGACTAAACAGCCGGTAGTACAGAAAGATGAATCATATATATTAGAAGCTTATGATATATGAAAGCAGGTTGCTCTTTATCAGTATTATCTTAATAAACACAATAGCCTTTGGTAAAGCAGCACAGAAAGTGGTTGTGTTACCTTGTTATAGCATGAGACCAGGGAAAACTTTTGAGCCTAGCTGAGATCAGTTCTACTTTTTGAGAATATTTAAATGAACTCATTTCAAATATCATTTGTACTAGAAAGATTAACTGACTCTCTCAAGCAACCCCAAAAATATTTTCTTTTGCAGCTCAATACATTTTGTGAACCATCATACAGGTTGCTCCAAAGTGATCATTCATATTTATATATGTAGGTCAAAATATGAAATTATGCACTTATTGTATGTGTAGCTTTTATGGTATAAAGCATATTTTATACTTCAATAAAATTGTTTAAAAATAGTATGTTCACCAGAAATTTAATAGCCAAAGCAACACTTACATTTTATTAGTATTTTTTAGTATTAGACTTTGAAGTGCAAAATATACATACAGGAATATACTATATATACTATATATACTTGTGTTCTACCTGATTCATCATTAAAGACCTCTAGGAGACTCCAGGATAGGCCTGAGAATTTGTAAACAGTGGAGAGAGATGCTAAAGTGCAACTAAAACATTAAAAAATTCCCAATAGTTCACCAAATTATCTTTTAATGCAATATATTTTGATGAATCTGTTAAATGTCAAATTGATCTTTGGAATATTAGTAATTTAAGGGCCAATCAGTCATTAGAATTAGTGAGAGAGGACCAGCTGATGAGACTGAAGGACTGGAATGTGCCAATTTACAGATGTCAGAGCCCACAACAGATCTAGTTGAGAAGCCTGCAAATAGAGCCAACGCAGTGATTTTCTCTCTCTTATTGGCTTAAGGTATTTAGAGTATCAGTCAGTGTGGGTCTGTAGTCTTCCAATATAACTTAAGAAGGGCAGATTGGAACACTTGGTATTTTATTAATTAAATGAAGTCAACAATTATAAAATGTTTGAGGATTTTATCATTCCCATTCTCCCTAATGTTGCAACTGTCATTGTGGTTATGTGATAAGAGGTTTATTATACCAGATATTCAAGGCTTTTACTCTTAGCAATGAGGTCAATGAAGAGAAAAGTGCAGCAAGGTAAAATTTTATGTGATAGTGATAAAAGGGAATGATGAGGCCATGGATCAAAATTGGGGAGAAAGGAAAAGTTTCAGGCAGAAGTTTTGCTGGTACATTAGTATATTAATGTTGAGCCTGAGTATTAAACATGAGAAGTCTTCCTTGTTTAATGAAAGATCAAAGCAGAATGACTAGACACAGATAAGATTTATGACCTATGCCTGTCAAGGTATTCTGGTATTTATGGAGTAGAAGTACACATGATTGCTGGTAATCATGAGGTGTCTTTGATTTAACTATTTTAGGCCCTTAAATTGTCATGTGGCATCTCCAAATCCTGGGTACATCCAGCTGTTGGAATAGTCAAAAAACAGCAAGATAAATAAACAGTATAATGAAGCATGGATACTGATTGTATGTTTGGAATTACAGTATGGTGATTTTGTCTCACAGAAGTGAGAGGTTAAATAATATGACACTGGAGGTACCCTCAGCTTACAGTGTTTTTGCATTTGTCACTGGTTTGGAAGAAGTATTTGATAGATTTCCACCTGTGTGAAGAGCTACCAGGCTCAACATTTCACCTGCCCAACATAGTTCTGGACAGCACCTCCCTTCAAAATTGACTTGTGGGAAGCTGAAAAGATGGCAGATCAATAAGCATCAAAGTAAAGAGCCTCTCTGAGAGAAACAGCTCAGATGCTAGAATAAAACACCCTGGAGAAGATCAGATTGAAGGAGATGGATCCTCTTGACCCAGGAAGAAACTAAAGGGAAAAAAAAAAAAGAAAAAAACATGGAAGGAAGGCTGTAGCCAGAAATGCTCTCACTGGAGATGGCCCCATTGTGTATGAAATGCCACAGGAGTCTGAAGATGTGTGGTTGTTGTGAAATTGGGGGTTGGCAAACTCAAGGGCCTCAGCTGGAGGATGCAGTCATTGAGGAGAGCATTGGAGTGGAGAACAGCACCACTTTGGAGATCTGCAATGGCTGGCATTAAGTGCAGGGAACTCAGTCCTCCCACAGGAGAGGGTGATTGGCTGGGGGACATTCTGGAGTCAGGCAGGATAAGCCCAGAACCAGAACTGCAGCAGCTTCAGTCAGCCACTCCTAGTGTAGAGCAGACTGGTGAGAACTGTTTGGACTGGGTACTGGCCCTGTGCGTGACCCAGTAGCCAAGGAGGAGGTCTTCCTGAAGTGATCCCTAACCAGCCCCATCCATGCAGCACCATTAATGTGGTGAAGAGTCCCAGTGGTTGACCAGCTCAGAAGGAAGGGGCCAGCCTGGCCCACCCCTGCTTGTACTCCAGTGGTCACCAGCAAATTGGGGAGGGCAGTAATCCCGAGCCATTGTGCTTCAGAGTAATTCTAACCAATACAGAAGTGCTGGGGACCCCACTATTCACTTGTCTGGAAGAAACCAGAAACATGACAAGAAGAAGAAACAAAAGGAAGTCTTCAGCCTCCAACTCAAACAGTACTGGCCCAGGAGAGATAAACACAGAAGAGATTTGGGGGGTTGCATACCCCTAGTTTCCAAAAAAGCAGCATCTGACATAAAAATTATCTTCATGACACTATAAAAGAACTCAAAACAGAAATACTTATACAAATAAAGGAAGATATAAGGAAAACAATAAAAAGAATGCTAAGTAGCTCTCAAGGAGACATAGATGAGATGGAAGAATGGAGGAGCACAGAAAAAGGAGAGATGAACAATATCAAAAACTCTAGAATACATGAAACAAATTCAAAGAGATTGCCAGGAAATTAAAAAATTCCATTGAAAGCTGGAAAAACTGCTTAAAAGAAACTCAAGATAGACTGTCAAACCTTGAAGACAGGTTTGCAATGTGAGATCATGAAAGGAAAGATCTCTTAAAAATAACAAGGAACCAGGAAGTAACAATACAAAGGCTAGAAGATGATAAGAGGAAGCATAACTTAAGAATAAAAAATGTGAGTGAAGAAGCAGGGGTAAATACAAATGAAATACAAAGGCTATTTACAGAAATAATTAAAGAAAACTTCCCAAGCATATACAGATATATGAGGCATACAGAACTCCAGCCAGCTATAACCAAAACAGATCTACACCAAGACATATAATAATCAAGATCCCAGAAATTCAACACAAGAACAGAATATTAAAAGATGTCAGAGAAAAGAAACATATCACCTATTAAGGAAAACCCATCACAATCACAATAGACTTCTCAACACAAACCATCAAATCAAGAGGAGCTTGGAGTGAAGTATTTCAAGTTCTGAAAGAAAATAACTTCCAACCCAGATTGATGTACCCTGCTAAATTATCACTCAAAATGGAGAAACAAGATGATTCCATGACAAAGAGGAACTGGGGGAGTTCGTGACCACCAATCCAACCCTACAAAAAAAATACTGAAGGACATTCTAGAGAGAGAGAAAAAAGATCATGGTTTCAATAACAGTGACAGAGGGGGCTTACTGAATGGGCAGACAGTGGAATGAAAGGGAGAAGTAGACAACCAATGGCAGAAAAATAGCATGGCAGAGATAAAGCAGAGAAAGTTGGTCATATTTTCTGGATGGCCTCAGCACACTAATAAAAAGAAATACAGGCAGAGTGGATCAGGAGATAGGGTCCATCAAGATGCTCTATACAAGAAATATATTTAACCTGAAAGAGAGTTTATGGACTGAAAGTCAAAGATGAGAAAATAATGTTCTATGTGACAGGGAACCAGAAAAAAAGTGGAGGTAGCTCACCCATTAGCTACAGATTGGTTGGAAAGACATAACACTTTTATACAATGGAGAACTACTCAGCTATAAGGAAGGAAAACCTTGAGGCTTTTGTAGGTAAATGGATACAACTTGAGACCAAGCTCAGGGGTAGAAAGGTTCAGAACCATTTAGGTAAATAGTGAGTGGCCTCTATAATCTAAAAACTAAAGGAGTTAGTGGGATATAAAATGTACAATGCACCTTGGGAAAGTGAAAGGGGAGGAATTGTCTAAATAGGGAAGGCAGAGGACATTGATACTCTTGTATCATGATTTGAAACCCATATTGCTTTCATCACTCTGTTTAGTTTGGTTATATTCTGTCCCACTTTGTCTACTTGCACTAGATTTGAGGGCATAGACAGAGATTCCAAAGATAGTAGGATATACTATGGTAATCAATTTTAATTTCCTATTAACTTAATCTGAAACTCTGTATTGCTTTCACTGCCTCGTTTTGACTGATTTTATTTGAATCTGTTATGTTTGATCACTGTCTTGTCTTGACTGATTTTATTCAAATCTGTTATATTTGATAGTATCAAGTCTGAGAGTATAGGCAACTACTTGAAGACAATAAGATTCATTATAATACCCATTCTGGTTTGACTATTACCCTCTTTTGAAGTCCTATAATGTCTCCAATGTTTTGTTTTTAATGATTTTGTTCTGTACTGCTATGTTCAATTTTATTGTACCTGATGATATGGGCAATTCTATTGAAGATAACAAGAGACATCATGGTAATGATTGTAGATCACCTTGTATTATGGTTTTAAATCATGTACTATGTCCATCCTTTTGTATTGAATGACCCCATTTGGTTTTTTTCTCATTTGGTTTTATTCTTTTCAAAATAAAAATTAAAAAAATTGACTTCCGTGTTCTTCTTGAAAACAGGAAAATTGAACTCCCTGCTTTTCGTGTGCAGGCCAACATTGCCCCAGTCAGCTATCAAAACATCATTCTCCATGTTGGAATTTGGGATGCCATGAGAACAGGCAGCCAGCTCACTGCCCTGGTAAGTGGCTGGGCCTGACAAGCCTCGGCTGCTCCAGGGTAAGACTATTGGTATTTCCTGAGGTCCGTGTCATTTTGGAACTTGGGGTGCTGGGAGAACAGGCAGCCAGCTCACTGCCCTGGTAAGTGGCTGTGGGCCTGCTTGTTTGAGGGCTAAGAATAAAACATCCATTCCCACTCTCCAACCCCCGATAGCAAGTGGGAGATGGAGGTCTGAGTATCTCTTGGGAGGATAAATATATGCAGTGTGGCAAGTAAGGGGGATTTCCCTCTACCATCTCTTTGAAGGCAAAAATTTTTATCACTGTTTTGCTCAGTTCTGATTAATGGTACTGCTCTATTCAATATTCTGTTTTTATAAATTCAGTATTTCCTTCCATTTTGCTCTACCTGATTGAAAGAACAGCTAATGTGCTGAGAATGGGATGTACTATTGTGGCTATTGCTGTTGTCCTGGTGACCTAATGCGAGGTTCTGTGGCAATTTTACTACACTGTCTCGGATGGCTTTGTTTCGTCTTGTTCTGCTGTATTCTGCTACCTTCAAAATAAAAAAAAATAGATAACAATTAACAAAATACCTCCAAAAAACTCCCGGCTCCACCAAAGCTGATCCATGGGGCATGGATGAGGAGAAACTCAAAAACAAAGCCACAGAATAATACAAGGTGATTAAAAAGTAAATAACAGCAACAAAAGAGATCAATAAGGTACTGAGCAAGCTGAAACATGATATAACTAAACAGATAATGGACTTAAAAAGCAAAAGGAGGAAAAGAAAGTGCTCTAAAGGATATAACTGCATGTATGTTTAAGTGTGTAGGATTGATAACCATGTTGCTAAGTTTTTATTGGATCATTGAACAGAACCGTTTGCAGCCTCACTGTTTGAAGCTCCACTTTGTATACTTTAATTTTGTAACTTGAACAACTATGTCTAAGAAGACAATATATAATTTATCAACCAGTGATTTCTTACTGCTTATTTTTTTTCTGAAATTCTGTATTGTTTCTACACTTTTTTCTGTTTTGCTTTTTTTTCCTCTTTAAATAAAATTAAAAACAAATCATTCTACCCTGCCCTTCAAACTCCACTCTCTGTCAAACTGCATAAAAGCTCATGGCTTCTTTGCTTCTAGGGGATCTTTCACTCTATTGCAACTCTCTCATGTCTGCTATAAAGGCCTTTTTCTTTCTTTGTTCTTGCTTTTCTTCTGTACCAAAGAAAAACTTGTCAGTGTTATGTAGAGCAATATCAGTACTATACCTTGGATTTTTTGAAGAGACGAATACAAATTATCTTCTTTAGTCCTTTACTTTGTGGTCCCAAAACAGAAGACAGGCAGAACTGAGGGCTCAAATCTAAATCAGGGAGTGGATTAAGCCCTCTTGACTAATTTGAGTGAGAAGATCAATATGCAGGTCTACTGAGAACAGACCCTGAGATTCAAGTGACTCAACACTAGGTACAAAAAACTCTTTTACCCACTTGTTCTAGATAAGTAAACTATAAAGTGGGCTATTACGGCAAGTGGTTATTTCTATACAATCTTGAAGTTCAGATTCTCTATGCTTTATATCTTCTATGATTCACCAGTATTATGTAACAGAGTGCCAGACACAAGCTACCACCGTGAGATAAGACTTCATTAGTTAACATTGCCTCTGGACACCTATCCAAGATGGTCCTGAGTTTCATGGGCCACTCCTATATTTAACTTGTGGTCAAATTATAAAGCTAGATCTGTGTATGTTAGGCATTTTCCTTATCACTGAGATAAAATACCCTATATATTCAAGTTAAAAAAGAAAAGGTTACAGTTTCAGAAGATTCAGTCCATGGTTGGGCAAGCTGGAATGAAGAAACATCATGGTGGAAAGGTATGGGCAGAAGAAAGCCCCTTAGCCAGTGTTATGGTTCAGATCTGGAACCTCCCTGCAAAGCACACTTTTTTCAGAAGTGAGGTTTCTAGAAGGTGTCTCAATTATGTGGACCGTGTGCTCATCATCAGATTGATTCATTTACAAGTTCCCAAATATGTTGTTAGGAGGTGGGGCCTGGTCAGAAAAGGTGGTTCACTTAGGCTCCCTCTCTGTCTCCTTTTTAAATCTGCTATGCCCCCACTGTGTCATTCCTACCTTGGGCCAGATAACTATGAACTGAATCATGTGCCAAAATAAACCTCTCCTAAAGCTTTGAATGTTGAATGTTGTGTCATAGTAAGGAAAAAGTTACTAAGAGAAAGTTTGATACCAGGATAAGTGGAATCATTACTATGGATGTACTTAAACATATGGTTTAGAGGCCTTTGGAACTGGTTTGGAGTTGGACTATGGAAAGACTTGGAGATGCCCTTTACAGTAGTCCCAGAATGCTCTAAACTGAGCATAGTTGGAAATTCTTGCTGAAGCTAAGAAGACCAGAGTATTGATAGAAATGCAGATGGAAAAGTACAGACTCAGAGAGTTTCAGTTAGGAAGGACTACATTGACAGTTTGTGTAAAGGCCATATGTTTTAAACTCCAGCAGAAAACTTCTCTGGGCCAGGGTTATAGCGGCACAAGTTCCTTCCTGGAAAGTGCAAAGTCATGAAGTCCCATTCCTGGTTAAAAAAACAAAATGAAACAGAAAAAAACTTGTTTACATTTTGCCTAGGTTCTGAGACTGTGGGAGACTGAGATTAAGGGCAGATCTCATGGTGGAAATTTAGAAGCAGCCCAATGTTCAGGATATAACAGGAATACTGTTGGCAGCTTTTATCCAGATTTATAGTGAGAAAAAGGAACACATAACTCATTTAAAAGGTTTCCAGTTTTGCCATAAAAGAAGCATTTTAATGATGAAGCAAAGGAGCATATGATTGCTAATGAGATTAATATTGAAATAAGTCAGCACTTTGCATCATAAAATAGGAAAGATATCATTAGGGCATCTCAGGAATCAGAAAGAACTTACCCTTGGCAAGCTAAATGGTGCATAAGTCAAATACTTTGCTTTGAGAAGGGAGTAGTAGGTTCTCCTTCTTGAGAAGAATTGCCTACAGAATTGACTCCCCAATTTCATTTATCCAGATATTCAGAAGCCACTGCAGCCATGAACCAAAGGAGTCCAACTACTGAGAAAGCTAGCAATAAACCTTGACACTTCTGTGTGGTGCTGGTTTTATGGGCATGTAGGTATGCAAGGGTTCTAGGATCAGGAAGGCTTTCACATGCAATCTAAAGGAGTCCTGGGAGGCTGGGCAGAATGCCCCTGGGAAGGCAGTGTGAAAATCTGTGGCAGAGAAGATGAAAGGAAAGGAGAAACTCCAGAAAGCTGTAGAAGCAAAAAATGTGGAATATCTGAGGAAAACTGAAGTTAGGGAGCAAAGCTACTGTGAGGGAGGCCATGGTGGCTGCAACGGGCAATGCTGTAGGAGTGGAGCAGCACAAGCCATGTGGAGCTAACATTGTGTCACTGCTTGGCCTGGGCGCTGAACACGGAATTAATTATAGGATTTAACATTTGCCCTGCTAAGATTTATTCTTATTTTGATCTCATTCCTTTCTATCTGCCGATTTCCTTCCTTTTAGAATAGGAATGCTTACTCTGTGCCATTATATGTGTGTAACTTTCTTTTTTATTTTTATAGTGGCTCTCAACTAAGTTTACCTTGAGTTTTAGAGAAGATTTTGGACTTGGATTTTACAATAATGAGATCATTATAATTTTGGTAACTCTTAGACATGGACCAAATGAATTTTGCATAAAGATATGTACATGAGTCTTTTGGGAGCCAAGAGCAGAATTGTATGATTTATATCTAGAATGTAACCAAAAACTTCATATATAGGGCTTTTCTAAGGTGGCTGAACCATGGCAGCACTGTGCTTTTCAGTGGTGGTGTGTCTCTGTGATGAAGAAAGTGACTAAGAGCCACGAAGCTGAGAGACCAAAAGGAAGAGGGGAGTAAAATAGAGCCTTTAGTGTCAATCCTCCAGTGACCTACATCTAACCAGGCCACATACCTACCAGAAAATCAGCTATGAATTCATATTCAGACAGATCTACCAATGAGTCAGTACCCTCATGATCCAATCATGCTCCAAAAGTCCTGGCTGTGAGCACATAACATTTTGAGGAAGGATTCCAGATCCAAACCACAACACTTGATCCGTGTCCTCCAGAAGTCTCATGTGCATCTCTTTATGCAAATTGCACTTACTCCATCTCTAAGAGTTTCTAGTCTTAAACAGTTTCAGCATTGCTAACGATTCAAGTCCAAAGTTTCCTCTGAAACTTAATGTAAACTCTTTCTCTTAACCATCAGTATCAAAAAGAAAGTTAAAGACTGCTGACAAATAATGGCACAAACATAACTATTCCAAAAGTGAGGAATAAAAGAATATAAAGTAGTGGAAATAAAGCAAGACCAAAACCCAATAGTGCAAACATTAAATCCTGTAGTTCTGTGTCCAGCATAAGGAGGAATTTGTGGTAAGATGAGAGCTCCAAGGGCTTGGGAGCCCTGCTCATATTCCATGCCAGTGGCAAGCTACATGATTTCTCTCTTGGAACAGGCAGCTCCATTCACTTTTTGAAGCCTTCCTTAGCACATAGTCCATGCTCCTGGCATTTCCAACTTCCTGTGGTTTGCACTGTACTTTCAGCTTCACCATTACAGCTTTGTGCACTGCCACATCAGGGGCACAGTGACTGATTTCCCAGAGCTTCCTGTAAAATCTGGGTATATCTTCCTTTACCTGACAACTCTTGTATACTTTATACCTAGAAAACCAATACTACATGGGTGATATTACTCTCTGTTTGAGCAGTAGTCAGTCCCCCTTGGATCATGTCTCCAGAAGCCTCTGAGTTTGTGAATAATGAAACCCAGTGAAGTGAATCCCAGGGAGAAAATGTTTAGGCACAACTTCTACATAGGGAAACCTCTCTTCTGAAAGCAAAGTCTTGAGCCAATGAAGACAAGAGTATTGCTAATTTTTGAGATATCATTAAAGCATCTTTCCTATTGTTCTAATGCTAAATACCTGAATTATTTTCACTGATAATCTTTTCAGCAGCAGTTCTTCAAGGTTTCAACTATATAAGTGCTTTTTCATAATGAATTAATCACTTCATAAATCATTTTCTGGATTAGTCCAGAGTTTATAGGTAAATGTGGTGTTAGAAGGTATAGGCTGGTCAGAGAAAGTGGGTCACTGGTGGTGTGGCCTAGAAGAGTATATATCTCTCTCTCCTCCCTTGATCTCTCTGCCTTCTGCTGCCATCCCATGAACCATTTCTCTTCTCCCATTCCCTTCTGTCATGGACTCCTGTCATGAAACCAGCCATAACTGAAACCTCAACAAACTGTGAGTCAAAATATATCTTTCCTCCTTAGAACTGTGGGTGTCAAGAATTGTGTCTCAGCAATGTGAAAGTAACTAAGATTTTGGAATCAGAGAAGCAGAGTACTTGCTGTGTTGCTACCTGACCGTGTGGTTCAGAAGCCTTTGGAACTGGTGTGCTAGAGGAATTTGGAATGTTTTAGAGATACTGACTATAGAAGTATTTCTAGAATGATGTAAACTAAGCTGAGATTCTGGTCAGAGGTAAGAAGAACTTACTGATAAAAAAAAACCAGATAGAAAAGAACTGGCTCAGGAGGTTTCCAATTGAACTGGGAACAAGGTCTCTATTGGCAGTTGGGCTCCTGGCCATGTGCTGTGGTAGAAAATTTGTCTATATTTTGCTCTTGCTATGAGGCTTTGAGGGAGCCTGAGATTAAGAGCAGTAGACTAATTAATCTGGCTGAAGATAGTTCAAGACAGGCTAATGAGGCAGTAACATGAGTACTAATGGAGGCTTTTAGCGTACTCTACCTTGAGAGTCAAGAGCAAAAGCACAGCTGAATGATTTAAAAAGTTTTGAGTTTGGCTGTAAAGGAAACTCCAGTAAAATTGGAGTCTGCAAGGAAGTAGATGAGTTTGATTGCTAAAAAGATTAACATTAAAAAGAGGGCAAGTATTATGAATCTGGACTATACAAAAGATGCCTGGAGAGTATGGAAGTAATCTGAAAGGCTCCACTCTTATCAGGATCAAGGGTAGAAAAGTGAAAAGACTGCTGTGAGAAGAGTGCCCCTGGGCACCATGTTCCAGAATGGAAGCAGTCTCAGAAATAAAAATTCATTTTCCAGGATTCAGTTCACTATTATCAGGTACCTAAAGATCTTTGCAAATCCAAGAATGACACTAAAGAGTTTAACTACTGCTTAAGTTAGTAAAAGACTCTGGAATCACCTATGTTTTGCTGATTTTATGTGTATGAATAATGCAGGAGTTAGGTCAGGAATACTTACATACAGATTTCAGAACGCCCGGGAGGTCAGGTTGTTTGTTCCTTAGGAGACAGTGTGTGAAATTGTGAGAGTGAAGCCAAAAGTGCAATGGAGGATCCAGGAAGTTGGAAAAGCCAGGAATGTGGAATTTCTGAGGAATATTGCAAGGAGTGAGTAATCCTAGGACAAGAGAGAAGCCAGGAGGGCTCTAACCACCAGCAGTCATAGGGGTGGGACTTCCCTCCCAAGGACTTTTGAGTTCACTTTTCACCACAATGTCAGGCCACAGAGATATAGAACGGAATAGCCAAGGAGAAAAATGGATCCTTCCAGATCAAGCTCTTTGACCATATCTTACCAAAACCACCTCCTTTCAGCGAGTTAACTATACCCCTTCAGTGGACCAATCTGCCAACCAACACTGTCTTAGTTACTTTTCTCTCATTGCTGAGTCAAAATATCTGACACCCAAAATGAATGAAAGGTTTATTTAGCTTACAGTTTGTGGAGGTTTTAGTACATGCTCAGCTGGCTCCAAGGCAGGATAGTATGGCTGAGGGGCAACCATTCATGGAGGCTGTGGCAGATACTAAATGGCAAGAACAAAAGGGCATAAGGGCAAAAGAGTGAAGCAAGCTTCTTCCTTCCCTTATACTGTATACAGGCTGTCTGCCCCAGGGTAGTGCAACACTCACATCACCAGCCCCAGCACTAGATAATGAACCAATCACAAACAGAAGATTCAGCCACCTTCAAAAGGCCCAACCCACATGACTGCATGAGGCTTTGGAGAGCCATCCAAACAAAAACCATAACAAGTACCACACTCCCATAGTCCAAACATCCAAAAATTCTGTCTCTGAGATAGTAAGAAGCTTGGAAGGCATTTCAGATCCAAGCACACTACACTTTGTTGAGCTTTGTGCATATTGCTGCTGGGAGATGTGTGCCTTTTGTTCATTTTAAGGAATAGTGCCAGTCAACAAATATACTTATCCTGGCTCTCTTTCTGGACCCAAACCACAGAATCTAGTGTTAAATTGGCTTCTGTGGTTTCAAAGGAATGCAAGACTTTCACCATTTGTTTGTGGGTATCTTTCTTTGGTAAAAGAATGCATTATCAAATATGTATTTCTATTCATAACATTTCCACATTAAAGAACATCCAGTTAGGCATTTTGAAAACTATAACTGAGTTCAGAAGCCAGTTGTGAAGAGCTGACAAGTTTTTCCTTTTGGTAAATATCAGACACTTTTTGTCTGAGATCTTTATTTTTATTTGATATTATATTGTGCAGCTTATGGACATCATTGGTTCAATGAGCCAAAATTTTATAAATATCTTCTGTAGCAAAGCAAGATGTATATTCATAAAATAGTTGGGAGAACAATACCACTTCAAATTGTGTGGCCTGGATTTTCAGGCCATGTTGTTGCCAGATTGTTCATCTCTGAAAAGATCTGATTGTTTAGTTTACATTTTGCTGTAAATTTGTCTATGTTGCTATTCTATACATATATGAGATTACATATAGTAAAGAGAATACAAGTATGGAATTTTAACTATAGTTTCATGTTAAAATAAAATTCACATTTTATAGGCAAGAAATAACTACTTAATAATGTACCTCAAGCATCATTTGGGCAGCAAGTTTGTTTACATATGATTATCTCAAGTGTCACTTGGGCAGCTGTCATTTTAATCAGTCTATTCTTGTTTGTATGAGATACCCTCCTTTGTTTTATATCAACTATTTTTTGAATGCATTTTTATTTAGAACATTGTATTCAGCTTTAATATTCATTTTGAGTAAAATCTAATAAATTTTGCTTATATATTTTTACTAATTCATATTTATTTGTGGAAAATAACCTATAATTTTATTCTATAATCTATAAAACTCCTATCATAAGAACATTAGACATAATTTTTATACATTTCCATAATTCAGTGATACTCTTTTATGATATAAAACAGACACATTTGGGACACTGAGACTGAGCAGGAAGGCAGTGCCAAAATATCTGCAAAAGAAAACCTTGAAAAAGGGAGAAATGTTAGCATATCTGAGAGGAAAGGTCTATGTCAGGAAATGGAAACAAACAAAAAAAGACATCTCCTTATGGTCAACTATTCATAATACAGAAATGATAGAACTAGAAAAAAAAGAAACTAAAAAATTTCAATAATGATCAATAATGTTAATAATTCATGGGTGATGTTGGTAGAGTTGATCAACACTTAATAAGTTATCCTGTAATCAAAAAGTGAGGAAAAATATTATCACAAAATACTTATGCACTTTCTAGATCAAAAATATAGAACTCATTTGTCATTTATTCAAAATGAGAGGGTTCCATGTTGAACTTTTGGGAAGATGGTAGAGTGGTGAGCAACAGAGAAAGAACCTCTCTGAGACTTGGTATACAGACATTGGAATAGAGCAAGATGAGGAAGACAAGAGGGAGGTAAGAGGGTCCTCAGGACCCAGGAAAGATCTGAAGCTATATTTGAAGCCCACAAGAAGAGTGAAAATAGAAGCTTCAGTGAAGAAGGAGGAGATGTTGGGTGGGACTTTCTCCTTCAGCATTGACTCAGGGCATGAGAGAAGCCACTTGAGCTTGCAGATGCATGGTGAGTACTGGAGATGCCAGAGGCCGTCAGGGAGAGACATACCAGTGGGATGGATTGTGACAAACTATAATGACTGATGAGTTGTTCTGGTTCAGGTGTATCATGAGAGAGAGCGACTGGTTGGAAAAAACCTTGGAGAGTGGTCAACTGAGTAGGAAGTCAAAGGAATTTCTGGCTTCATTTCATGGCTCCAAACTGAGTTCAGTCCAAAGAAGATGCACAAACTATTGCAGGTTGAATGAATGTGGTTTCAGCCTCACAACCAGAAAACAGATTGAATGTTAGTGGAAATAAAGGTGCAGGCTCACTGGGATTATCCACCACCGCATTGTAAAGCTACTGTTGTCTTGCTGGGATTAATCAACATGGATTCAGACTCTGTTTTTCCACACTGTCTACCAGTGACTGAAGAGACACACCTTGAAGTGGACATTTTTTCTTCTTCTTTTTTTTTTTTTTTTGGTCTTTGTTTTGTTTTGTTTTTCTTCATTGCTTATTCTTGCTTTTGTATGAGGGTTTCTAGTTTTTTGTTGTTGTTGTTGTAGTTTTTCTGTTCTGTTCTTGCTTTTAATTCTTCCTTCTCTCTTTCCTCTTGTCTTGTGCATCAGCATGCCAGAGTTTGTATTATCATCTTTTGTCCTCCAGTTTTGTTCTGTTATCTTCCTTTTCTATTTATCTATTTTTTCAACTAATTCCTTTAAAATTTCTTCCTTGAGAGTAAAATTTTCCATAATGAGGGCTTATTTACTGTGTATTCTTTTCTGGTTCATTTTAGGTTTTGACATATAATCATAAAACTTGTGGAATATTAATAGTAACCTCAGTTTTCAATTTTCTAGGCTGTGTTTGACACTATTAATGCTGATTGTATCACTTTAGCCAAAGTGACATAATTGTTCTAACAAGTTGTTCTCTCTGGTATACCAAGACTGAGATATCCTAAGAGTCATAAAAAATACTGCAGACCAGTGCCAAAGAACAAGGGGCTAGACCAAGTATGTACCAACTTCTTATCCTGTATAAACTGAAGAGCTACAATCTTAAAACAGATGCAAAACCCAAAAGCCAGCTGTCTTAGAAGACACCTCTGAGAAGTAGTCATTTTCTTCAGGTTCTAAATACTAGCAATAAATCTACTTTCAATAGGCAAATTTGCAAGCATCAACCCAGAAATTAAACTAAAAAAATAAAAAATGAGAAGACACTTAAAGAAGATTCACCTTCAGATATTCATCTCACTAAAGACAAACCCAAGGAGCATTGGGGTGGAACATCTCAAAAGCCACCCACCCAGATTCTCTGCAGTGGTAATAGGAGAAATCACAAGGCAAATGAATGAAACTCTAGAAAAAAATCAAATTGGAAATAATTTCTCAGATAACTACAGAGATGGTGACCATAATGAAAGACATGATTAGTGAATCCAGAGCAGAAAAAAAAGAGGAGTTTAGGTAAATGATGGAATCCATGAATGCTCAACATAGGAAAAAAGTGGAATCTATAAAACAGATTCAAACAGATATCCAGGGGGTTAAAATTCCCATCAAGGAATACACAGCAAAATGAGCCAAAATGAAGACACATTTTCAGATGTAGAAGACAGGATTGTATGGTGGTTAGTAATCATGAAAATAAAGATTTCTTTAAAATAGCAAGGGTCCACAAGGAAACAATCCAGCAGCTGCTAGATGATGCAAAGAAGAATAATGTAATATTGATTGAGTCAATGAAAAAGCAAGGGAGAGCAAATAAAAAAAAAAAAAATGCTCACAGACTTCGTGGTAGAAAACTTCCCAGGCAGGGAAAAAAAAAAGTTTGACATAAGATAAGTGAGGCATATAGAACTCCAATTAACCAAGAAAATAAAAATTTACAGCAAGACATGTGATAGTCAGAATTCCAGAAATTTCATAGAAGAACAGAATATTAAAGTCTTCTGGAGAAAAGAAACACGTCACCTATAAAGGAAAGCCTATCAAGATCACAGCAGACTTCTCAACCCAAACCCCAAGAAAACTTTGTGTGAAGTATTTCAAGCACTAAAAGGAAACAACCTCCCACCCTGTTTGATGTATCCTGCAAAATTATCTTTCAAAACTGATGGAGAGATAACATCTGATGACACAGAACACCTGAAGAAATTAATGAACACCAAGTCATTACTACACAAAGTTCTGAAGGACATTCTAGAAAAAAGATAACAAGGACTGCAACCCCATGATCCCCAACAGGACACATCTATCAAGCAAAGCAAACATTTAAACAGAGAAGAAAAAAATAGTGCTATGATTTGTGTTGGAGTGACTGCCCAAGCCTCATGCAATTGCAGAGGTGCCTCAATCTAGTGTTTGTGATTGGTTCGTTGTCAAGTGCTGGGATTGGTGGTGTGAGTGTTGCACCTGCCCAAGGGTGGGTAATCAGCATACAATACAGGGGAGGGAATGAAATATGCCTTCCTCTTTGGCCTTTTCACTCTTGTTGCTTGCAGCCAACCTGAATAGCTGCCCCACAACCACACCACCCTGCCTTGGAGCCAGCTGAGTATGGACTGAAACTCCAAAAACTGTAAGAAATAAAACTTTCCCTCCTTCATGTTGCACATCAGGTATTTTGTCTCAACAATGAAAGAAAAATACCTGGGAAAGGGAGCCAACAAAAGGAAAATCACAAGGATGAATCAATATATATCAGTCATAACATCAATATTAATGATCTAAATTCACCAATCAAAAGAAACAGACCAAAAGAAAGGGTAAAAAGGCAAGATGAAACAATATGTTGCATGCAAAAAATACATTTAATTTGAGAAAATGTTCATAGACTGAAAATTAAAGGCTGGAAAACTGCTCTCTGTGATAGCAATCTAAAAAAATGCAAGAGCAATTCTGTTTGCAGACTGTGGATTTCAAGTTAAGACTGATTAAAAGAAACAAAGTTCACTACATCCTTGTAAAGGGAACAATACACAAGGAAAAGATAACTATCATAGTTATATATGAACCAATTACCAGGGCACACAACTGTATAAGACAAATATTAAGACATGAAAAATCAAATGAATACTAACTAATACAATTGTCATGGGGGAACTCAACATTCACTGTCATAACTAGATCACCTAGACAAAAAAAAAACAATAAAATGTTAGAACTGAACCAAACCAAATGGACTTAGTAAATGTCTATCAAGTATTCTATCACACAACATTAGAATACACATTCTTCTCTGGTGCACCTAAGATGTTCTTCAAAATAGACTACCTACTAGCTCATAAAACATGCTTAAATAAATACAAATTTGAAAAATTGAAATTATGTCATGTGTATTATCAGACCATAGTGCAATGAAATTGGAAATCATTGGAAAAGAAACTATAAGAACTTCAGGAACAGATTTTGCTGACCTTTAGTGTGTGTGACCCTTTATTTTCCCTTCGCTTGCAGAACCCCAACATCTGGTGCCTGAACAGGGGACTTGACAGTGGAGACTTCTGCTGTGGGTGGTGAATTGCCTTAGCTGTGTCTCTGGGGTGGGACAGGGCCTGCAATGCGTCGTCTTCATTTTCTTCGGGAAATCTCTGGAACCCCAACATCTGGCGCCCAAACAGGGGACTGAACAGTGGTGATGTATGCTGTGGAGGGTGACTTGCCTTCCCTGTGTTGCTGGGGTAGGACACTACCCCACAATGCATCGACTTTGTTTTCTTCAGGAAATCCCTGGGATCACTCTCATTTTGTGTTCACTGTTCTTGACTATAAGAATCACAAGAATACATGCAGGTAACATTGGTGTACATTGCATTAAGGCTCTTCTTTGTGTTTGTTGTGCCCCTCCCTCTTTCTTTTACATATTTTCAGGCATCAAGCCCTGCCTGGCTTTTTACAAAAAGGTAATGCTATTGCTGAGCAAGCACTATGCATTCTCTGCCCTCTCTTTTATAATGCCAAAGAAAGCCATGCCTTTTTTCATCAATCCACTCATTCCTTACATAAGTTGTTTCATATTCCACTCTTATAAGCTAAAGCCTTTGTTTCTACCTGTTCACATTGTGCTGCCACACCTCACTCCTATACCTTTGATGCTGTCAATCCTCGTGGTCTTCACTCCAATGACCTATGGCAATCAGATGTCACCCACTGTTGCTCCTTAAAACCTTGTTCATTCCTTCATGTTTCTGTTGACAAGTTTTTGGTTTCATCTGGGCTTCACCACTGCATGGAGAATCTACCTGACATATAATTCAACATCTCCTGGCTGCATTTGCAGTCATTGCTGTGCCTTCCTTTCTTAAAACTGACAATGAACTCTCAATCCAAGATGACCAATTGATAGGTAACACGATAGAAAGCCTCTCTGAGAAAAACAACTCAAATGCTAGAATCTAACACTATGGAGAAGACCAGAAGAAAGGAGAGGAATTCTCATGACCCAGGAAGAAACTGAGGAAAAAGAAAAAGAAAAAAAAAAAAGAAGAGGCACGAATGTAGGGTTGGACCTGGGCAGGTTCAATGTACTGGGTGTGTCTTAGAGTTGGGCAGCTCATGATCGAGATGAGGTTGCATCCCCAGTAAGAGCAGGGGTTGGTGAGCTCAAGACTCTTGGTGGGAGGAAGTGCTGCAATGGGGAGTGGAAATGGTGAACTGAGCTGCATGGACTTTGGTTAGTGTTGGGAACTAGATTCCCCAGAGCAGGATGAACAGCCAGATGACATATTGGATTTGGGCAGGACAGGCTTGAATTAACAACTGAGGTGGCTTCAGTCAGTGGCTCCTGGCCCAAAGTGAATTGGTGGGATCTGCTTAGCCTGGGTCATGCCCCTGGTTAGGACCCAATAGCCAGGCACGAGGCTGTCCCAACCGGTGACATCCACAGGGTACACACTAATGTGCTGAAGACACTCACTGGTTGACTGCCTTAGAGAGAAGTGGCCGGCCCACATTCCCCCTGTGTATACCTCACAGATCAACAGCAAACTGGAGAGGGCAGCCCTTCCCTAGCCAGTGCGCTGCAGAAAAAATGTAAGAGATACAAAAAGTCCTGAGACCTCCACCATTCACCTGTCTGAAAGAAACAAGAAACATGACACTACAGAAAAACAACAAAAAGCCTCCAACCACTGACTCAGGGAAAATAAGTCTAGGAGAAGTAAATACAGGTGAGATTGAGGGCAGCAAACATGCAATATCAGACACAGCCTCATCAGAAATAAAGAAATACTTCTGTGACCTCATCAATGAATTTAAATCTGAAATTCTAACTCAGGTGAAGCAAGATATAAGAAGATTGATAAAAGAAATGCTGGGCACTCCTCAAGAAGACACAAATGGAAGAATGGAAGAACCCAGACAAAGGAGAGAAGCCTTTGATGAAGAATATAAACCAAATCTATAATATATGAAACAGATCCAAAAAGAATATCAGGAAATTAAAAACTCCATTGAAACCTGGCAAAACTTCTTGACAGAAACTAAAGACAGACTTTCAAATCTTGAAGATAGATTTGCAATGTATGATCGCAAAAGGAAAGATATCTTAAAAATAACAAGTAACCAGGAAGTAATGACACAAAGGCTAGAAGATGACAAGAGGATTTATAACTTAAGAATAAAAAATGTGAATGAAGAAGCAGGGACAAATACAAATGAAATAAAAAGGCTATTCACAGAAATAATTAAGGAAAACTTCCCAAGCATAGGAAATGGAAGTGATGTTCAGATATATGAGGCATACAGAACTCCAGCCAGCTACAACCAAAACAGATCTATACCCAGACATATATAATCAGGATCCCAGAAGTTCCTCACAAGAACAGAATATTAAAAGTGGTCAGAGAAAAGAAACAGATTACCTATAAAGGAAAACTCATCAAAATCACAGCGGACTTCTCGATGCAAACTATCAAACCAAGAAGAGCTTGGAGCAAAATATTCTAACCCCTGAAAGAAAATAACCTCCAACCCAGACTGTACCCAGCAAAACTGTCTCTCAAAAGTAATGGAGAGACAAGATATTTCCATGACAAAGAGGAAGTGGGGGAGTTCATGACCACCAATCCAACCCTACAAAGAATACTGAAGGACATTCTAGAGAGAGAGAAGAAAATCACCAGGATTCCAGGAACAAGGGCAGAAAGGCCTTAATGAAAGGGGCAGACAGTGGAATGAAGGAGAAAAATAAACAACAATGACAGAAAAATAGCATAGCAGAGATGAGACGGAGAAGATTGGCTATATCGCTGTTTTGTCTTGACTGATTTTATTCGAATCTGGTATGCTTGAGAGTATCAAGTCTGAGAGTAGAGGCAACTACTCTGAAGATGACAAGATTCAATAGGATACCCATTCTGGTTTGATTAGTAACTGCCTTTGAAGTTCTATAATGTTTCCAATGTTTAGTTTTTATTAAAAGTGCTATGTGCTGCTAAGTTTAATTATATTATGCTTGACAATATAGACAATTGTATCGAAAATAACAAGAGACATCATAGTAACTACCATAGATCACCTAGTATTCTGGTTTTATATGTCCTTTTCATTTCATGTTTCTCTAGCAATTTGTATTGATTACTTGTTTTGATTTGTTTTTCCTAGTAATGCAGAAAGACTAGATATACATGTAGAGACTTACACATGTATAGAACTTCTAAACAGTTTATGAGAATTGAATATAGTTATTGTAAAAAAAGAGAGGAAAAGAAAGTATTCTAAAGGATATAACTGCATGTATGTGTAAGTGTGGAGGATTGATAACCATATTACTAAGGTTGGATAGATGAACAGAACTGATTGCAGTCTTACTGTTTAAGTGTCTACTTTGTATGCTTTACATTTGTAACTTGAACAATTACTTCTAAGAGGAAAATATGTAATTATCAACTAGTGATTTCTTACTGGTTTTTATTTTTGTTATGAAATTTTGTATTATTTCTACCCTCTTTCTGTTTCATTTTTTTAAATAAAAAAAAGAAAACTGAAAAAAAAGAACTTCAGGAACACATGGAAATTAAATAACACCATCCTGAACAGCCAATTGATTACAGATAAAATTAAAGAAGAAATTAAACAGTTCCTTCCTTTAAATGATAATTCCAACAAAATATACTGGAGATTATGGGATACAATGAAAGTAGTCTTATAAAGGATATTTATAGCAGTGAATACCCATATCAGGAAAAGAGCAAGATCAAATAAACAATGCTGAACCTCAAACAAAAAAAAAAGAGAGTGAGTCAAGCCTAAAGTTTGTATAAGGGAGGAAATTATTAAGCAGGAATTAAAGCACTGGATACTAAGAAAACAATACAAAGGATCAGTGAATCAAATAGTTGATACTCTCAATGATTAATTGCAACTGACAAACATTTAACCAATCTTATCAAACAAAAGAAAGAATCAAATTCAAGCAATTAGAAATTAAAAGAGTAAAATCACAACACATCCTGAAAAAATCCAGAAGATCATCTATACATATTTTGAGAATTTTTTTTAAGTAGGAAGAATTTATTGAAAGTAAGAAAGCTTCTGCCTAAGTGGGACAGGGCGGGCCGGAAAAGTGGGTGGTTGTTGAGCAAATTCATGCAGTGAGGCAAGAAATTATTTTAATTACATGGAAAGTTCAAAAGAAATGGACAGATTTCTAGATACATATGAATTACCAAAATTGAATCAGTAAGATAGAAAATTCTAATTAAATCAATATCAATCAATGAAGCTAAAGATGTAATAAAAAATCTACCAACCAAGAAAATCCCAGACCCTGATGAATTCACTACTGAGTTTTACAAAAAGTATAGATGACCTAGTACCCTGCTTCTCAAAATCTTTAATGAAATTGAAAAGGAAGCAATACACCCAAATTCATTCCTGGAATCAAGTATTAGCCTGATACAAAAAATAGAGATGGACTCAACCAAGAAAGAGAACAATAGGTCAGTCTTCCTAATGAATACAGATACAAAAATCCTACAAAAGATTTTCAAACAGAATTAGAAAATCACCAAGAAGATTATACATCATGACCAAGCTGTATTCATCCCAGGGACGCAGGGTTGATTCAACAAACACAAATCAATAAATATAATTCACCATATTAAAAAAAACCATGGACAAAATCCATATAATCATTGCAATAGATGAAGAAAAATTTTTTGACAAGATCCAACATCCATTCATGATAAAAGTTCTAACAGAAAATTGGAATTGATGTTATTTATCTCAATCTGATAAAAGCCATTAATGACAAATCAATAGCCAACATCATACTAAACTGACAAAAATGGAAAGCTCTCATTCTAAAATCAGGAACAATAATGTCCATTGTCCTCACTATACTCTATAGAACTGGAAACATTAGCCAGTGCAACTAGAAAAAGAAAGAAATAAAAGAACTAAGGATAGGAGAGGAAGATTATATTATCATTATTTCCAGATGACATAATACTCTACTAAGAAGATCCCAAAAACTCCACCAAAAGACTTGTAGATTAAATAAACAAATTCAGCAGTGTAGCTAGATACAAAGTCAACAGTCAAAAATCAGTAGCTTTCGTGTACACAAATAACAAACTCACTGAGAGAGAAATAAAAGATACAACACTTTTCACAGTAGCATTTAAAAGAATAAAATATCCAGGAATAAATATAATAAAGGAAGTAAAAGACCTCTATTTGAAAACTACAGTACCCTAAAAAAGGAGATTGCAGAGAATATCAAAAATGGAAAGATACTTTTTGTTCTTGGGTAGGAAGAAACAATGTAGTGAAAAGGGCCATACTTCCAAAATTGTTATACAGATTTAATGCAGTGTTAATCAAAATTCTGACATCATCAATAGACAAATGAATTCCAAATTTCATTTGGAATGATAAGAGATCTAGAATAGTAAGGCAAACCTGTGCAATAAAGACAAGGTAGGAGGCATGACAATCTCTGACTTAAAACTATACTATGAAGCTACTGTGATAAAAGCAGCATGGTACTGGAGAAAAAAGTAGAACTGAAGATCAATGGAACAGATTAGAAGATATAGAAACAACTACAGACATTCTAGTCATCTTAACTCTGACAAAGGTTCCAGACACCTCCACTGGAAGAAAGATAGCATCTATAATAAATAATGCTGGAAAAGCTGGCTTTCTAAATTCTGAAGATGAAAAATAGTCTCATATATTTCACCATGCACTAAACTAAAATTGAAATGGATCAAAGGTCTAAATAGTAAAACAGAAACACAAAATCTGATGGAAGATAAGCTAGTTAAAACTCTTAAAGACATTGGTGGAGGTAAAGACTTATGAAGAGACCCCAATTACACAGGAACTTTAAAAAGAAATCAACAGTGAGGATCTCATCTTATTAAAAAACTTTTTCATAGCCAGATAAACCACCAACAGTAAAGAGATAACCCACAGTGTGGAAAAAATCGTTATCTAATCCTCAGACAAAGTACTACTATCAAGAATATATGACAGACAAAAAAATCATGTCCCCCTAATTTAAAGACCCAATCCACAAATGGGTATCTGAAATAGACATTTCTCAGAAAAAGTACAAATGGCAAATAGATACATTTTTAAAAAGTTCAACATCATCTATCATTTGAGAAATGCAAATTAAAGCAATACTTGAGATTCCATCTCACTCTAGAGATTCCATCTCTTGGCTCTTACCAAGAGAGCAATTGATAACAACTGCTGGTGGGGCTGTGGTGGAAAAGAATGTTTCTGCACTGTTTGTTGGAGTGTACACTGGTGCAAACACTGTGGGAATCACAAAAAAATAGGACTACAGATTCCACAGGATCCAGGTGTTCTACTTGACATCTTCCTAAAAGAATTAAAAGCATCATACTACAGCAATTCACTTTGAACTGTTGTCCCTGTGTCATGACACCCTGCTTTGTAGCCAGCTGAACATGGACTGAAACCTCCACAAACAGTGAGCTAAATAAAACTTTGCTTCCTTCATTTTGGGTGTTCGGTATTTTGTTCCAGAAATGAACCAAGAAAAGTAACCAAGACAGTAATATAATGTTGATAGACTTAATCCTGGTTTTTGTCATCATTAAATCTGTTTTATAATGTTCAAGTTGTGAAATGATAAGAATAAGCAAGTCTTTGTTTTTTTATTTTTAAAAAGCAAAACAGAAAAAAGGGTAGAAATAATACAGAATTTCAAAAAAATAACACTAAGAAATCAACACTATTTAATACATTTCACATTTTATCTTAGAAGTAGTTGCTCAAGTTGCAAAATCAAATCATAAAAAAGGAACAGATAAGCAAGCAATGATAGCATAACATTCTTTTTGATGGGCTAACAGAATTAGTAGTATCCTTATCTATCTTGTGCACTTAAACTTATATACAGTTATATGTGTAAACCTACAAATTGTTCTTTCCTTTTGAGTACTTTCTATCCCTTTCATTATTATAATATTTATTTTACATTTTGGATCTTATTTATTATTATTATTATATATTTTACACTAGATAGACAATACAATATTTACGAATGTGAGTCTGATTTATTTTACTTAAGAGTTTAGGCTCAAGTTGCCTCCATTTACCTATAAAAGCCTTAAGATCATCCTTTTTTATAATGAAGTAATATTCCGTTGTATAAAAATACCACATCTTTTCATCTATTCTGCAGTTGATGGGCAGTTTGTTTGTTTCCAAGGTTTAGCTATTACAAATTGTGCTGCTATTGGGTGCACATATATTGCTATGACATGACAAATTCCATTTTTCTTGGAAAATACCCAGGAGAGAATAGCTGCATTAAATGGGACTTCCAATCCTAGTTTTTTGAGGAATCTCCATACTGATTTCACAGTAACCACACCAGTCTACACCCCTACCAACAGTGGAGCAGTGTTCCTATCAACATATGTTATCAGTTGATTTCTGGATGACAGCCATTCTTTCTGGAGTCAGTTGGAATCTCAATGCTTTTTTAATTTGCATGTCTTGGATAATCAACATTTCTTCATGCATTTATTTTCCATTTGTGTATCTTCATCTGAGAAATGTGTATTCATCTCAGATGCCTATTTTTAGAATGATTCTTTGAATGTGAGGGGTTTGATGTGTTTCAATTCTTTATATGTTATCAGAGGGACTATTGACTATTCATTCCCATTCTGTGAGTTTTCTTTTTCACTTTGTTGGTGATTTCTTTTGAAGTGCAAAAGATTTTTAATAAGATGAGATCTCAATTGCTGATTCACTGAACTATTTCCCATGCAGTTTGTGTTTTGTTCATGAACTCTTTGCCTAGCCCTATGTCTTCAGGATTTCGACTTACCTTGTCTTCCAGCAGACTTAGTATTTCTGCTTTTAATATTTAGATCTTTGATCCATTTTGACTTTATTTTAGTGCATGGTGATAGACAAAGGGTCTAGTTTCATTCTTTGGCATGTGGAAAGCCAATTTTTCCAGCACATTTATTAAAGAGGCTATCTTTCTTCCAGTGAACGTGTTTAGACCCTTTGTCAAATATAAGGCGGCTGAGTGTCTATGTAGTTGTGTTTGCATCTTCTAATCTGTTCCACTGACCCTCAGGTCTATTTCCTTTGCAGTTCCATGATGCTTTTGTTGCTGTAGCTTTGTAGTATAATTTCAAGTCAGGGATTGAGATTCCTCCTGTCCTGCCTATTCTGAGTTTCTGTAGGGTTTTTGTTATGAACAAGTGTTGGACTTTATCAAAAGCTTCTTCTGCATCTATTGAGATGATCATGTGATTTTTGTCTTTAGGTCTGTTGATGTGGTATATTATATTTATTGATTTGCATATGTTAAACCATCCCTGCATTCCTGGAATAAATCCCACTTGATCATGATGTATAATCTTCTTGATGATTTGCTGCACTCTATTTGCCAGTATTTTATTGAGAATCTTTGCATCGATGTTCATTAGTGAGATTGACCTATATTTCTCCTTTTTGGTTGGGTCTTTCTCTGGTTTTAGTATCAGAGTAATACTTGCCTCCAGGAATGAGTTAGGGAGGATTGCTTCCCTTTCAATTACATTGAAAAGTTTGAGGAGTATTTGCATTAAATCTTTTCTAAATTTCTTGTAGATTCAGCCATGACTCCATCAGGTCCTGGGCTTTTCTTTGTTGGTAAGTTTTAAATCACATTTTCAATTTCAGTGGCTGATCCAGGGTTATTAAAAATTATTATATCTTCTTGAGTCAGCTTTGGTCATTCATATGTTTCTAGAAATCTGTCCATTTTCTCCATGTTTTCCACCCTATGTGAGTAAAGATTTTCAAAGGAGGTATTCATGATCTTTTCAATTTCCATGGGATATGTAGTAATTTCTGTCTTGTCAGTCCTTATTGCATAAATTTGAGTTTTTTTCTTTCTTTTTCTTAATAAGGTTTGCTAGAGGTTTATCCACTTTGTTTATTCTCTCAATAAACCAGCTCTCTGATTCATTAATTCTTTGTATTGTTTTCTTAGTCTTAATTGTATTAATTTATGCTCTGATATTTATAATTTCCTGTCTTTTGTGAGATTTAGGTTTTACTTGCTCTTCTTTTTCTAGAAGGTTGAGATGTAGCATTATGTTGTTTATTTGTGTTTATTCTGTTTTCTTGATGTGATGGTTTACTGCTATATATTTCCCACTTAGGACTACTTTCAATTCAATCCTTTGATTTTGGTATGTTGTACCTGCATTTTCATGGAATTGTATTATTTAATTTCTTCTTTAATTTCATCTGTAACCCATTGGTTGTTCAAGAGTTTGTTATTTAATTTCCATGTATTTATGCTGGTCTTGCAATTCTTTTGCCACTAATTTCCAATTTCAGTGTGCTATGCTTAGATAATATACATGGGATAATTTCTTTTACATTTACTCAAGAATGTTCTATGGACTAATATATGGTCTATTTTGGAGAATGTCCCACATACAACTGAGAAGAATGTGTATTCTGGTGTTGTTGGGTGGAACACTGTAAATGTCTACTAAGTTCATTTGTTTATAGGTTTGACTCAGTTCTGTTATTTATTTGCCAACTTTTTGTCTAAAAAAAAGTTTTTTGATCTTTCTCATTGTGACAATGGGGTATTAAACTCAGTTGTTACATTTGTGTTGTTGCTTATCTGGTTTTTCATGCCTATTAGTATTTGTCTTTAAATAATTGGGTGCTCCTGTATTTGGTGCATATAAGTGTGTGATTGTTAGCTCTTCCTTTGAATTATTCCCCCGACAAGTATGTAGTGACCTCCTTTATCTCTTTTTATCATTTTTGGTTTGAAGTTCACATTATCTGCAAACAGAATAGCTACCCTGCTTTTTTTCTGGGTTCCTGTCACATGGAATATTGCTTTTCATCTTCTTACTTTTAGACTAGGAGTTTCCTTTTGAGTTAGATGTGTTTATCGTATACAGCATATTGTGGGATCCTATTTCATGATCCATTCTGTCAACCTGTTTCTTTTAATAGATGAATTGAAGCCATTTATATTGATGGATATAACTGATATGTAATGATTCAACTTTGTCATGTTATTTTCCTGCTGTTGATTTTTGGCTTTTCTCCCTTAATTGTTTGCCCTGTCTGGTGGTTTCTTTCTTTTTTGTTCTGGGAATTGTAGTCATTTCTCTCTCTCTCTCTAGTATGTCTTTCAGTACTCTTTCTAGGGTTGGTTTGTTGGCCATGTATTTCTTCAGTTGTTCTTTGTCATGGAAATATCTTATTTCTCCATTAAATTTCAAAGAAAGTTTTCAGGGTACATCAATCAGAGTTGAAAGTTGTTTTCTTTCAGAGCTTGAAATACTTCATTCACTCCAGGCTCATCTTAAGTTGAAGGTTTGCGCTGTAAAGTCTGAATCTGGAAAATGTAAAGAGGTTGTGACAAGGACTATTCTAATTAAAAGAGAGCTTATGTTTAAGAGCTTGAATCTATTCTTATTTAGACATACTCATAAAGACCTTTTGAAAATGATCAAATATGGAACAAGTATTTGAAGTAACATTAAATATTTCTAATTTATTTGATGTGAATAGGATATTGTGATTAGGTAGGAAGATGTTCTTTTTAAAGAGTTTCATCATGAAAAATTTAGAGGAGGAATTTCATGCTTGTAATTTGTTGAAAATGTCATAGAAAAAATAAATGAAACAAATTGGGCATAATGATAATCATTAAATCTAGATGATGAGTATATGTTGGGGTTGGTCAATATTTTATTGTTTTACCATTATGATGTTTGAAATTTTTTATTTAATAAAAAGCTAAAAAGTAAAATTGGAACAAGGAAACACAATTGGCATAACTTCCATGCCCATCTTCTCTCTTCTCAATGGTCTGGAGAAAATAAGCAGACTCAAACAGTGGCCTTGAATCCATAACAGGAACCACAAGTTGAAACTGGCAGTCATGCCATGCCTGGACCACCCTTCTACCCATGGAAAAATGGTTATAATTAAGTAATTGGAAGAGCATTTGAAAAATTAAATGTCAAGAATTTGCAGAACATTCTGTCTCATATGAAGTTCTCATTCCATCTCATATGCACACTGTAGATATCTGAATTCCTACACACCTATCCCATACCTTTTAGGCTAAATTTCAAACTGTTACAGACATGCAAGAGTGGGGGTTGTGGAACAGTTCACTGCAACATGGGGAGCATTATTGATTCCTAATACAGGTTATCAAATGTTTCTTTGAGTTAGCTTGCTAATTATCAAATAACCTGCCTCCATTTTAGCTGGCTTATAAAGTAGCAAAGAAGCTTCCACAAGGAGTCAGTCAAAGGCAAAATGTTTATACAGACATCTTTTCCAGTTAATGTTATCAACACTGAGGAAAGGGAAATGGTCATAGCTAGAAGCACCTGAATAGAAGAAAGCTATTTTCAAATAGCTGTATATAAGAAAGCTATTTTCAAATATGAATAAAATATTTGTGCATGACATCTTCCTAGCAGAATCTTGACTGGCATCAATTTCTAGGTAGAGTTTATAATTAGTAGAAAAAATGATAGTTAAATATTTAATTTGTTTGAGAGTTGCTCCTAGGACAATCATTATGGGATGCTTAGCTTGATGCTATAAAAGTTTTATATTTTAAGAAATGTTTGATGTGTCCAACACATGTAGTAATGTTAATAGCTCCTAACTCTCTAATAACATTTCTCATCTTTAATGTAGAGCTTGCTTCATGAGTCTTCTTGTAGAATAATATTCTAGGCAATTATTGTGCATTAATACAGATACACTTCAGATTACAGAAAGATTAAGCTTTCCTACAACTTCCAAGTTGGTATCTGATTAAAAATTGAACAAGGCTGTTTGTGGGTAGAATTATGAAGCAGATGAGTGTGCACTAAGCATTTTTATCTTATTTTTTTTCCTTTAAAATGTAACACTAAAGGAAGTTAGCACACTTATGCCCTTGTCTTTGCCGGAGGGCAGGAGCCTTACTTCTTATGTGTCCTTTGCTCTAAGTTGCAAAACTACCTCCTGTCATAAAAGTAAGAGAAACTTTAATTTTCCTTTAAGACCCATTAGAAAATAGCCTTTCATCCCTTGCCAAGACTGTCCATAGGTGGTATTCTACTTCTTTCATAATGCCCTAACTTGGTACCCTTGCCAGTCTGTTGTAGGTGCCAGTAGGAAATGCAGCCATTGGCTTTTCCATACATGTCAAAGTAGAAGGTCAGTAGTCATTAAAGGTCAAGAGTACTGAGCTAAGCATTCTCAGATTCCATATTCCGTTTATGACTCCATGAAGAAACAACTCCTTCATGGTTGCTCCATGCTTTCTTTGGAGTGGAAGTTTAAATGACCTCCACTTTTATAACCATCCAACTCTTTCATAGATTTACTCCACCTCTATCCATTTTATCAAACTATACTCAAAGTAGTTGGTATTTGTTGGCCCCTTCCAGGTACTCTTTGTGGTGTTTTACAATATATCACCTTTGAAGATCAATCGAAATTTCTTACTTCTTATCCAACTTTCTGAAATTCAAATGGTGATTACTGTAGACTCACATCAGAAGACTTCTGAAAACTTTTTTTTTTTTTTTTGAGACAGGGTTTTACTATGTAGCCTTGGCTGGCCTTGAACTCTCAGCGATCCAGCCTCAATCTCATGTTTGCTGAGATTACAGGGCTGCACCACCAGGCTCATCTTGGAAACAAATGTTTTGACAGGGGAAAAAAAAAATCAGAATTCTATAGTTACAGTAGCAAAATCCCACGGACATGAGTCAATGTCCATCATGTGATGTCATTTGATCAGTACTCCTTTGGTTTGTACACTGAATAACAGAGGGTTAGAAACGAATTGGAGAAAAATTTAAGTTGGAATTAGAAAGAGGTTAAGGAAAGCATACATAGATTGAAAATAGACTTCCTTTTTTGCATCCATTTGTATTTAGTCACAATTTTTTTTCTAACAGTACTGTTTAAAGAAAAATTTGGTTTTTCCTAAGTGAAAACTGAGGAATCTGTCCCAGATTAAAGGTCATGCTGATACAAATGCCTAAACTACTTTCATGTGCTTACTTTTTGTTTTAGTTAGTGATTCATTCACCTGAAGCTATTGCTATCTCTCCCTTGTTGTAAGAGATGCTAGTTATTGTAACTAAAAGTACATACATTTTACTTAACTGTCTTTAGTAATACTGAAAGTGAATGAAAAAATTTCTAGATAACATGGGAACACAGGACTGATATAGCTATGGACAGAGTAATATTAACTGTCCCCAAATTTGCATATATTAATGTTTCCATGGAGGGATTGTAGGCATAAAACTGGTTTGGATCAGTATAAAATTCAGTAACATGTGCTTGTGCTTTTCAATAAATTGCCTCTCAAGAATGGTGTCAAATATAAACTCATTTATATATCTATAATTGTAAAAATCAGTTCCATTCCTCGGTGTGCTGTTAAAGATAAGAAAACTAGTATAGCACAATGAGTTTTTCTTAAAGTTAAGTTTTACTAATTTAAAAAAGATTGTCCTTTCTTATAGTGGTACTATATCACATTGTTTTTAATATTGAAATAAATTCTTTCCTTTTTGAAGAAATAGTGACAATAACTGGTAATTTGTTGTAATGTGTACTTTGTGTTTTTAATTTAACAAACCTATTTTTCATTTTTTGTATTTTTTTTCCACTGGGGTAAGACAGATTTTACTCATATTGAGTATCCAAACATTGGAGACTGACTGTTCTATATTCTATTCTGTGATGAAAACATTTTCTAATAGGTTATTAAATAAGACCAAATTTGAAAAGAAAACAAAACAATTTCCAGGAAACTTTTCAAGTAGCAAAATACTTAATACAAATACTTTTGTTAAACAAAGTGTTTCTGAACTGAAAATTTTAGAGCTTCGGAGTAAATTTAGAAAGCATTTCTTTATCGACATATTATTTTTGTGACTTCAAATAAACCAGGTTAAAAAGCCAGAATCTGCTCTTTAGAGTTAACTGGATGTTTTCCCTTTCTTTGGAAACTGGAGATAAGCTGAAGTCAGCTATATAACACGTGTAGCTTGACAAAGTGAGGTACTGTTTATTTCAATAGATGCAATTAACCATTTCTAATACATTTGAAATGGAGAGCTACGATGATTATGTTTGCCAGAAAAATAAACACATGTAATTAAATGCTTCTCAGTGCTTTATCTTAAGAAAAATGTCACCTTTGTATTAAATCTTTTCTATTTGTCTTTTGTCCTTTCCAAGCTCCCCTTAAAGGCTTTGGTTGAAGTTTTGTCACTTCTCTAAATTGTCAGAAAAGATAGAAAATAAGCAAGTTTTGTACTTTTTGTTTTGCTTTTTGAATGTGGATCTGAATATATATGTAGGTTTTCAAATCAATTTTGGGGGAAAATTTTTGTTAAAAGCACCCGTCTGGGCACTCTTAAAAAATAGACTTCCTCTATAAATGTAGACCCCGGCCTGTTTTAAAAGATTTTCTTTGTAGAAAAAAAAAAATGCTATCTCATGAGCAGGGTGCAAATTCTCCTTTCTCTCTCACGAAGTACCATTCTTGCAGTATTCGGTGAGAATACTTTGCACCTCCCCGAGGTGGGGTGGGGGCAGTTCTGTTTATCATGCGTTTGTCCAGCTCTAGTTCAGTTTCCAGACTTCTTCATTCTCCGACCTCTGGTGCACTTTCTTCCTCCTCGGCAGCCTGGCCGGGGCGCGCAGCCCCAGCCCAGTTCCAGCCGCCCGGCTGCCCATCCCGGGCCTCGGACGGCTCTTCCCGCCCGGGGCAGGCCTGGCCTCCGGCGGCTTCGTCCTGGCTCTGCTCCCTGGCGTTTGCCCAGGGGGTCTCTGCTGAGGGCGCCCCGCTGCTCCGCCGCCTCGCGGCCGGGCTGCAGGCTGGCGACGCCGCACCGCGCTGCAGGGCTCCACGCCCGCCGGGTAGCGCCGGGGCGGCGGTGGGGGCGCTGCAGAGCCCGGGCCCTGAGGCCTTGGGGGCGCGCGGAGGCGGGGCCCGGCGACCCCGCGTGGTTCCCGGGGTGGAGACAGGAAGCCGGGGCGCCTCTCAGTCACCTTTACCCCAGCCTCTTGGGCTCGGAACTCAATCTGGACTCTGAGTCTCCGAAAGAGCATCTGCCCAAGCTGCTTCCAGGAGGATCCCGGGGTTTGCTTAGGGTCAGAGGCGCCCAGGACTGAGCCAACCCGCCCAGTGCGGAGCTGGACAGTGCAGGAGGACGCTGCGGAGCGCGGGCGTCCTCCGGGTCGGGGCGGCAGGCAAGTGCACAGAACTGGGTCCCAGCTTCTGGCTCTGGCTCACAGGGCTCCCCCAGGAAGGCTGACCCAGGCTGCAGGTGCCGGCCCCGCGTCAGGAGGCTGCGGATCCTGCAGGAGAAGGACCCTGGCAGGCAGAGCAGGGGCCAGGGCTGCCCTGCTCCGCGGCTCCCATGCTCCTGCCATGGCTCGCTGGACTAGGGACTGGCCTCATCTTCCTGCACTGCCTGCAGAAACTTCTGTTTCCTTACTTCTGGGACGACTTCTGGTTCCTGCTGAAGGTGGTAAGCTATGGCATTGAAATGCAGATGTACAGACGAAGAGGACAGCTGGACACTATGCTGGAGAAATTCCTGAGACATGCCAAGAGGCAACCCCACAAACCCTTTATCATTCACGAGGGACAGATCTACACCTACCAGGACGTGGACAAAAGGAGTAACCAAGTGGCCCATGTCTTCCTCAACCATTCCTCTCTGAAAAAGGGGGACGTGGTGGCCTTGCTGTTGAGCAACGAGCCCGACTTTGTTCACATGTGGTTTGGCCTCGCCAAGCTGGGCTGCGTGGTGGCCTTCCTCAACTCCAACGTCCGCGCCCGCTCCCTGCTGCACTGCGTGCGCACCTGCGAGCCCAGGGCCCTGGTGGTGGGCTCAGGTAGAGTATGGGAAACGCCTCCTCTTTCTGTCTTAGTTCTCGCTTAGAATAGTGAGTGCATAGCGTTCTTTGGGTTGTGTGATTGAGTGAATGTTAAGGATAGAGAATAGTTTTACAATTCTATGGCCTGTGGATTAATGTTTCCCACCTGCCTTTAATCATCCATTCTTTGGTAAGTTAGTGATATCAAGATGATTTCAGAAAACTTTTATAAAATCTCAGCTTCCTACCATGGGTGGGGGGGAGTTTCCTGCTACTAGTATCACAGTCAGTGTGACAACAGAGTGAGAAATCTTGGTCAGCGGTAGCAAATGTTTGATGAGTAAGAAAGTGATCTTGACATCCATGCGGAATACCTATATTCCTCTAGGAGTAGTAACAGTATCAAGGATGGCTGTTTTCAGCAAAGATGTTTTTAATCTGAAGTGCACGGATTCTAATCTTCATATCTGCTTTTTATCCTGTCTGCAAGTTCGGATTTGCCAGAGCAAGGCTGGACTCCCACCTGCCAGCCAGTGGGCGGACTTTTGGCGCTACTGCGCAGGAAATTGGCAATGTGCAGAAAAGGGCGACTCTTCCCGCCCTGACTCTTACTAGCAGCCTTCGTCAGTCCAGCTCAACCTGTGGCCTGATAAGAGTGGTGCAATGTTTACCTTCTGTAGAGCTAGAGGAAGAGAAGCCAGAAAGTGTCCCTTGTTTATTGTTTATTCACGTTTTCACTTCTATCTTTGAAGACTGAACTTCTTACTTTGGAAACAGGTTAACTAGTATATTTAACTTTCTGTCATTTGTAGCAGTAAGTAGAATAAATGAGTCATACAGAATTTTGATCATATGGTAAAACAATATTTGCTAAGGAATGCAGATGTAAATTCAGTAGGAAAAGCGGTCAAAGTTCACTTGAGGATATACTCTGATGTTTTTCACATTATTATTCAGCCCAATATAGGTTGCTGAGTCTTTATAGTAAAACACAAATTATGCTAAAAATGATTTTCAAAAACCCCATAAATTCCTTTTAGAAGAGCAGACTAAATTTGCTAAAAGCATCCCCGGAGAGATTTCTGTGGCCAGGATGTTTTGGCCAATCTGAGAAGCATCCTAAAATCTAAGAAATTCCTTTTAAAGTGCTTTGGGTTGGTAATTACTCAAAATGGAGATTTCAGACTTTACTGTTACCTGAATTACTGCTTAATTGGGGCCAAATAATTCTGTAGTTCTTTCTTGACAGCTTTAACTGTATTTGCCAATCATTAATTGCAATATTTGTTTGTTTTTTTGTTTTTTAACAGCAATAGTAGATTTTTTTATACTGGAGTTTTAAGCCAAAGTATTTAGCAAATTTATTCAGTAAATAATCTGAAACTTCAAGTTAAAACACTAATCATTCATCTCCAAAACATGAATTACCTATATTATTCAAAAGTGGGACAAGTTTAATTTGATTAGTGAAGAAGGTTTATGTGGGAGTTATTGAGGATTGAGCCTAGGGAGTTTGTATTGAGCTATATCCCAAAACTTTTTCAGTTATATATTTTTTTTGTCTTTTGAGACAGAGCCTCATTGAGTCTCCCAGGTACATCTCAAATGTATGATTCTCCTACCTTGGTTTCTCAAGTGCTGAGATTACAGCATTGGAACAGGCCTGGCTCAAACTTCTTAGATTCATTTTGGATGTTTCTGATGGAGATGTACCAGGAAATCATTGTCTCCCCAAGGATATGTGTTTACATGGGAGCAGGAGCCAAGTGGTTGATATAGAGATAAACCAGAAGGATCTAAATCTAATGTATGGTTTTCTACTTCTTAACTGGTAATGCTATTTTTAGTTTATGATACTATGTCTTTGTGTTACTCTACTAAGTTGTAAAGTGATGATCATACCATCTATCTCACAGATAATTCTCAGGATTCTATAATAGTAGCTTTTGCAAAGTGGCTGAGTGACTGGTGTATACTAACTGGTCCTTAGTGAATTAAAGCAACTGCTTTTATGATTATAAAGTTGTGCTGAAGCTTTTGATGTAGGATCTCATTTTGTTGCTGTCATCTAATTGGGCGATAGCTATAAGAAAACCAATATACATTTCATCTGAAATAAAACCTTGAACACATTATGATTTAGGAAAATTGTAATATATAGAACCAGTTTTAGACAGGTTTTATGGGCCAGGCCAGATAATATGCTTGATGATAGGTGAAGTATCAATCATTGCTGGCATCCAGTGACCTTCTTCAGGACTAAGCAAAGGAGAGGTATCAGCTAAGCCACCAGATGAATGTTATTCTTGTCATTGCAATTAATAATACTCTCAGCTGTTGTCACTTACTGGCTAACAGTGACGAAGTTTGAGAAGGAGTAAGGCATTCTCAAGTACAGTGTATATTAAATAATTTGTAATCAATAACAGATAACTAAACTTTATGAATTGTTATTACTCTAATTGCTTTTATTTTAGTTTTTCCAATACTTGGGATTAAAGTCAGAGCCTTTACGTTGAGCTAAGTTCCTGATACTTTTTAAAGAATTCTCTTTTTAAACAAGTCCTCACTAAGTCACTAAGCTGCCCAAGCTGGGCTCAATCGAGCCTGTGATCCTTCTGCCCCAGGCTCTTGGAGGGCTGAGATTACAGGTTTGTGTCACTGCATCCTGCTAGATTTAATAACATTTTGTGTGTGAACGTCAGGAGTTTTAGGTTTCTCTTCACAAGAAATGAAACCTATCTTCTCCCTGTCTACCCAGTAATGTGTAAAGCTGTTATCTTTCATGAACAATTGCACTCAGAATGCAGGTCAAATGTTCTGGTTAACAATGGGGCCATTGTAATTCTCCAAATGACTTTCAGCCATAAAGGCAACTGCTTTTTAGATCAAGAGGAAAAGTTGCAAAAACAAAGACGCTTTAAGTTTTATAGAAAGTAATGTCTTGAGATACATAAATGCGTTCTGTGAACTATTTATTATCATATCCATGGGCCGCAGTATCCTTATATATACTTATTTCGTAGCATTTAATCATTTTCACTTGCATTTATTAAGATGGCCATTTTGCATTTTTTCCCACCTTAGATTTAGGTCAATTAAGGATTATTTCTGCTCTCTAAGAAGGCAATTGATTTTAGCAATTAAAAAGTACAGGATAATCACAAAACTAAATACAGAACTTAATACAGCAGAATGACTGAGAACTGCAACCTATGAGTGAAAAAAGAGGGAACCAGTCAATAAATTGTACTGAGAAAACTGCTTTTGAAAATAACTATAGCAATATAGGTGTCACGGTTGGGATTCAAAACTTTATGCACTCAGAGGTGGAGATTTTGGAAGGCAAATAAGTCATAGGGACCCTGAAGCTGACTTGCTGTTAGGAGATCTGGTCAGAGGAGGCTGGGCATCAGGGCCGTGACCTTGAAGGGTCAGTGCCTCTCTTTGGCTTCTCCATTCTGCCTGTGTTTCCTGTTCACCAGGACTTAAGCTGCTTTTCCTCTGCCAGACCCCTTCACTATTTCTTCCTGCCTTGAAGCCACCCAGCTATGGACTGAGACCTGTAAAACGTGTGGGTCATAATAAACCTTTAAATGGTGGCATGAGTGTTGGGTTTTGTGTCTCAGGGACAATATGGTAACTGAAACAATAGGTCCTAAAACTTTAGAGAACCGATTTTTGTAGCCCAGTATACCTGATGTGTAACAAAAAACATATCATTTATTAACTTAAGAAGGTCAGAGAATATTTTAAACCTCCAACGGCCTCCAAACCTCATGTTTAATCTTTTTAAAGTAAAGATAACATTAACTTCCTATAATTTCCTTGATTATTAATAAAGCAATGCTTACAAAAGAAATTTGCGTATTATTCATGATAAAGTAGGTTTCTGGAGCTTAGATGAAAGATTAAGCTCTATACATCAATATGAATTGCATCAGAACGTTACTTATTTAAGCATCAGTTTTCTTAGAAACCTTAACCTACTTAATGTGTGCTTTGGCAAACCTGTTGTGTTGTTCTGCATGAGAAGATGATTGTTATATATGTGTGTGTGTGTATTGCAATGCAATCTATAATTTCACTATATATTTTGTGAATGTTCTTTTACAGTTTGAGAGTCTCAAGTTCACCATTTATAACTGATCTTCATATTAGGCTTGTTAAGTCACAGAACTCTGGAGCTTTGCATTTGCTTGTGCTGTTGATCAAACCCAGGGCCTCACACATGCTAAGCACAATTCTACTACTCAGCTATACCCTAACCCTGTATAAAAGGTTAGAGTTGAAATATTTACAAATATCAAGAGCCACAATTAATTCATTCCCTTCTTACACCTTTGAAAACATTAGTTTGCTTTATGCAGAATAAGATAATACAATGTTCTCAATGCAGAATTAATAGCATAATTCACCTTAGTGACATATTGGAAGGATATGTGAAATTTTTACTTATTGTGTTTAGAGTCTCTGAAATATGAATAGGAGAAATTCATGATACAGAAACAAGAAATCAGTTTATACAAAACGTACTAAAGTAGCCTAGGCAGGAACTGATAATTTGCCTGTATTTGTGCTTGCAACTCCATTTAGTTGTTTTGAATATGGGGAAAAACACAAAGTTTTTGAAAGAACATGGCACTTTTAAAAGGGACACTGAGCCTTCTCCTACAATGTAGACAGGAATAGTCACAGGAAATCTAGCTATTGCATTTTCTGGTAGCAATTTACTAGTAAGACCTGTTTTTTTGTGGGTCCCTTGGTGCAGAGCTTAGTTCCTTCTTCCAGGTATCTATGCCTCACTCAAAGTATATGTCACTTTCAAGAAGCTGTTAGACAGCTGATAGACATGCACAGGCCTTACAGGGTCCTCACACCACTACTGGTTTCTGTAGCAGGATGTTTCGCTGAGAAGTAAATCCACACAAAACAGAGCCAAAATTACTTGAAGTAGTTAAGTAAATGCTATTCTGTATCAGAACTTAGTATTCAGAATTCACTTTCAAAATGAGGAATACTTTTTTTTTTTTGGCTAAGAAAGATTGCCAGTGAAAAATAAGTAAGTCCCCCTACATGACTTAAAATTTTTGTTTCAATTTTCAACTATCCTCACTCACATTTTCCACCATTAGTGAAGAAATGATTTGGTTAGAAAAAGTTCTGTTTGAGGGTTCTGCTTCAGCTAAAGTGACTAGATTTTTAGGAAATGAAATCTTATTTTTTCTGATTTCTGCTCACTTCCTTTTTAATGAAATATTATAATTCCATTGAAATCCTTACTGTTTCTCAGACTTTAAAATTCCAACTAAGATATAGAGTCACAATCTTATTTTAACTTTTTGTTCTTTTTTCCAAATTTAAGGATACAGGTTACAAGAACATATACAATTTTGTTGTTAATTTATAATTCCAGATGACATATTTGAAATTAAGTTAAATAAAAGGAATCAGTTCAGAGCCTTGTACTTATAAGTTCAAAATGAAAAAAAAAGCTGTTGAAACAAAATTTAGAGCTAACATTAAAAAAAATCTGAGTTCTTTTTCCTTGTTTTTCATGTGCTTGTGAGTTGTCTTTCCTTTTAGCTTTCCTGTGAGTTTTTACTTCCCCTTTTCAAAGCAATATATGTATGACAGCATGGTGGGGCTACTAAGTAGAATAAAGTATTTTCTTTGGATTCTTAAATTTTGTTTTACTTGAATTTGTTTTAGAAATTAGTAGACATTGTTTGGAAATTAGTAGACATTTTAAGTCTCAAATCCCCCTAACAACCCTGTCATGTATTAATTTTGTATCATTTCTGTGCTTCCTTCTAGTATCTTGTGGGTTTTAATTGAGAACTCTCTATTCACATTTGATATTTATTTCTTGTTGCTTTTTTAATAATCAATTTGAATTATAGAGTTTTGTTTTAAAATGAAAAAATAAAAATGATACAAAATTTCAAAACAAAATAATAGGAGATTAACACTGGCGTATTGTTGTCTTCAAAGTAGTTGTTCAGATTACAAAATATAGGCATGAAAAAAGTGATCAAACAATGAAAGCACCAACTGTTCTTTTTGATGAACTAATAGAGATTAGTAGTATAGTTATCCATCATATATATATATTTATAATGTGAATCATGAGTTTTCTCCAAAAGTGCTGCATTATTAAGAACTAATTAGTGAGGAACAGATGGATTTTTGAGATAAATAAATAATGATTTATGCTTCCAGCAAATGTATAATGCAACACTCTAAATTCAGATTCAAAGCAACTTGTAGCTTATTATTATTATTTAAATTCTAATTAAAAATAGAAACAATAAGTGCTTTAGATATAAAGATCCTTATTTGCATGTATTGAGCCTTCTGATGTCTGTTTTACATTTAATAAATAATGTCATTTTCTTTTATCAGATCATATATAATTTTATAGTTCAATAGATTTTGGTCACATTAACGGTTCTACTGTTAGCCAACTTTTTAATCTTAGTGAATTAGTTTCCTGGAGCTGCTGTAATAAAACACCAAGAACTAAAGTGCTTAAATGAGAGCAATGTATTCTCTTAGTTTGGGACTAGAAGTCTGAAATGTAAGTATCAGCGTGACTGCGCCCTCTCAGAAGGATGTAAGGAAGAATCTGTCCGTGCCGTTTCTTGCTTCTGCAGGTTGCCAGTGACCTCTGGCTTTCTTTCCATTAAGTCCAAAGACAGGGGATGTCATCACTTATCCTCAACATGTTAATGTAGCTTTTAGAATATGTAAAGAAGTACATCACAGGAATATGGACATGAAACTGCAGTACGCGTGTAGGATACATGATGTGAACTCCAGAAAAAAGATTTCTGTTAAAAATAATATAAAACATGTAGATAATTTTATCTTTCTACTCTGAAAAAAGCATATATTCCTCAGTTACACAAAAGACTTTACAGAACCATGACTTTTATTCCTTTTGTATCCCATCAGTCACTGGGTACCTTAATATATATTTCATCAACAGAGACTCATTTCTACCTTTTAATAAAATTATTTTTTCTGTTAATCTTCATAAGTACATGGTGTTTTCTTCTACCTTAATGGCCAAATAATGGAGATCTAGTTCAGTCTCTCAGAATAATTCAACAGGCTCTCACACCTGAGGGTGCTTTTTTGTTATTCTCGCAGCAAGTGCTTTCTGAGAACAGTATCGTTTCCCTTCCTGAACATGAAATTCAGCTCAGAATCTTGATCTTTTCAGACTCCAAAGACTGAAGACTTCAGTCCTGCCAGCTTTTCTGTTTCTTCTTTTTCACTTGATTTTGCTTCTGCTGGAAGCTTTGGATCCACCTGGTGCTGGAGGGTCCATGCTTCTCTGCCCATTCTCAACTGCTATTGTCACCTTCTCTCCTGCATGGAACATCCTGTTGCCTTCTTTGAAGGTATTTCATTGCCTGGGCTTTCAAAGGCTTTTATCTTTAATTATGGTGGTGCAGAAAGAGAGAGAAAAAAAAACTTCTCTAAGTCTCCTCACTTAGCTTTGGCTCCAAACTGATTTTTAAACCACAATGATGCTGTGACTCCAGAAAGGTCAGGGCATTTTCCCACATGCATTTCATTATGGTAGAGCAGCACAGTGAGACACATGGCTTTTTGGAATAACTAGTTACCAAGTTGTATTTCAAGGAAAATATCTAGTACATTTGGATTCAAAGAGAATATAATAAATGGCTTCATTTAGAATTTAGAAAATCCATCATTTATGGTAGAATCCCCAAACTTGCCTCTCAATTGATCTACTCACATGTTTCAATCAGGTGGTAACCAAATTTCCTTTCCTTAGTTTTGTTGAAAGAGAACCATGAAACAGTCATGGCATTATTCACCCAGTATGGGAAGGAAGTCAGCATGTCATTTACAATTTATCTCTATTCCAAAACACAAAAGCAAATCCAGGATGAATGACTGGAGGCTTACATTTTGTTTACCTTTGTCTAATCATTTATTTCAGATTTGCTTGGAACTATAGAAGAAATCCTTGCCAACCTCCCCAAAGATGTCAGCGTTTGGGGGATGAAAGATTCTGTTCCACAAGGAGTGATTTCCCTCAAACAAAAACTAAGCACAGCATCTGACGAGCCTGTGCCATGCAGCCATTATGCTGCCTCAAGCCTCAAGTCTACTTGTCTGTATATTTTTACCTCTGGAACAACAGGTATGTTTCGATTTCTTTTAAGGCACAAAGGGTATGCAACACACTTTATGTTGCTAGTGACTAAAATACGAGAAATCATACAAGCAAGAAGACCCACTGTCTTAGGTCCTAGAAATTTCAAGCATAATTGAAAAATTAATTACTTGGACTTTAAAAAGGTAATTGCTTTAACTTTGACAAATCACCATGTTTAATTAGGTTTTATTAAAGTTTGGTGGAACAAGTCTCAGGAATGTCTGAAGACCTTGTTCTGGTCTAGCCTCTCAGTCATTTTGCTCTGTACTGGGTCAGCTTTTTTGGCAGTATCTTTGCTGGCTTTTCTGATCCTTGGATAGTTTAGATCTAAAAGGAAAAGGTTTATCTAAATAGTTACTAATTACACTGTATTTAGAACCTTACAAACCTGTCAAAGTACTTGGAAACAGCTCTCTTTATGCCTGTGTAAAATGTCATATCCTAAACATAACCTTTATATAAGTGCAAGTGACCAGCCTCTCCAAATTTTCCTTGACTACTTGGATCATGTGACCAAAAGAAGTCTCTACAGCATTGCAGGTTTGGGAGCAGATATAAAATAAATCAAGTAATTAAACTTTTTGTTGTTGTTGTTCTTGTTTTGGTAAGCAACAAAAATAATGAGAAAGGATAATGAAGTTGCTTACAAATTAAAAAGAAATGTTCAACTTCATTATCTTGTAAGAAAAACTAAATGATGTTAGTGGTAGACTAAATAGGCTTTCATATACCTTCATTAAGTCCTGTGGGAATTATCCCTGAGGCTGTCATGTGGAGGTTATGGTTTGTTAAGATTAAAGATGAGCCAATGAACAAACAAGCACACTGCCAAAGGGAGAGCTTACTTGCCTAACTCTGATACTGACCATTAGTTTACTGTCATCAGTTACTGTGGTGTGCTGGAATTTGGGTCAGTGGAATGAGCAACTATTGACTATATCACAATTGCTTGGGGAGAGCAGGGTTTTACTAAGCTAAAGGTGATGTGGTGAAACTGAATTTCAAACAGCTCATATCAGGCCTACAAATAGACACTGAGGTAGCAACTACATTACACAAGTTTATGATACTTCTTTTTCAAAGTGACTACCTTTAGAAATTGAAAAGGCAGAGCACATTTTGGCGAGCCTTTCTTCTTGAATTCTTAACCAGATACTTTCTTCCCACTCTTCAGCCTGACCAGCTGCTCTTCTGCTGTTTTGGGTCCATGAGTTACTGTTGTTCTGGAAATTTCCTTCAACACTTTTCTTTTTTGAATACTCCAATTTCTGTGTTCAAAATTGGTTTACTTTTTGTGAGTTCACTGCTTTCACTAGATGTTTGATAAATACTACATGGAAAATAATGTTTTAGGTCTTCACAGGTCTGAAAATGACTTTTTTCTATCCTTGCATGTGAAGGACACTTCATGGAATTATAAATTAGAAGGTTTTTTGTGTGGGATTTTATTAGCATGCTTTACTTTCTTTAGATTTCCACTATATATACTGAGAAGAATTTTTACTTTCTAATTTCTTGTCTTTATGTAATCTGGGTTCCTTCACCCACCTTTTGAAATTTCAGAATCTTTTATGAGTCTTCAGTAATTATAACAGCATCATGCCTTGTAATGGGATTGGTTTACTTTTCCATTGTTCTGAGAAACTTACAAGCCTTGAGTCTAGAAGCTCATGTCGTATAGTAGTATTTTTTTAAATTAATATTTTTTCAACTCTTTCTCTTTCCTTTTTTATTTCATTCCCTATTACATTTGCTTGTTTTCTTTTTCTTAGCATATGCTTGCAGTATGTAGTAAATAGATTCATGACAGAATTGATAGTCATACATACTGTATCTTGATTCTTTTTATTTCCTTTTCTCTTCCTCTCACTTTCATCCCTCCCCATTTGGGAACCCTTCCAATCTCTGCTTTGGGACTGTAATGTTTTTGAAGATTAGCTCTTTAAGACTAAGTCTATAATTTCTTAATCTCTTCTATTTTTCATCTCCTATCTTTTGAATGACTTTTTGAAAGATTAACTTCCATCTTTCATGTTCTCTGAGTAGTCTTTTGGAAGTCTATTTCACATTCTTGATACTTTATTGTCTCATATCTTTCAGAATATTAATGATAACTCCTTCTATGAAAATTTCTCCTCTCTGCTTGTCTATCTTCTCCAACATATTTTTTTAATCCTTTGGTTTATTTTGGTCTTTATCTTTGCTGCTAGAAAGTCTTTTCAAAGATCTGGTAAACTTTGAGTGTCAGTTTATATTTAAAAGTGCAAACTATGAACACAACACAAAGAAAGTTGTAACTGGAAGCTTTGTGTTGCTGAGTGGGACATATGCACTAGTTGGGTTCATTATACCAAACATTTTCTTGGCTGATTTCTATTAGTGGCTTTCAGTGTTTCCTTGACAGATATTCAGATTCCTCAGACAAGAATCTTGAACAGTAGAACTAATCAAACGTTAAAGGGGAAACTGGAAGAATGCAGATTTTATCTTATTGTCCCGGTTTTTCAACCTCTATTCTTCCTGATATTTCCAAAAATTTATTTTTTTCAAGAGAATAAAGGTCAGGTCTGCCACCAGCAATGAGAAAGGACTCTAAGAGTATAACTATTTCTTAAACCAATCTTCCCATAAAGCTCCCTGTTTATAGTTCCATATTTTCTACTCTTTGAGGTTTCTGGTAACCACATTTCTGAGACTGTTTCTGGGAGTGCAACTCAGCTTTCACGGCTTCCCCTGAAGTTCGGCTTCTTGAGTGTGCTATGTAACTCACCACACTCCTTCACCTCTTTCAATAAACTTTGTTTGCTGTCATCTTCAGTCTTACACTTTGTGTCCTATGGGACCGCGACTGTGTCCAGTTTGCCAACTTCCAGCCTTACTAGGTAGACTTCCAGGCTCACTAGGTAGACATGTTTATATGCCTCAAGAATGTCCAGGAGAGGCCGTCCATGCCTGGACAGGGCAGCCACACGTCCAACCTTTTCTACAAGTAGGAGGAAGGAAATGAGATCTCCGCCTGTTATGATGTTCCAGGAGCCACTTAATGTCATCACTGAAAGGTCTCCTTTTGTTTTGACTTCTTTTTATGGATCTCTTCTTTTTTTAACATTATATCAAATTTACAAAATATTTCTTAAAACAGTCTCAGTGAGATTTCTCGTGGTATAATCCCTCTTTCCTGGTAATCTTCCTAACCTCCTACTCACAGGACACATCCGTGCTCCCACCTTTCCGCTTCATCCCTACCTCCACAACCTGCTCACGTAAAGGGTTGTCTGAACTGCTCCAATGCTGGGAAATCATGAAACACTGAAAGAACCAAGAACCAAGAGCTCTAGAGATCTTCTAAGAGAGTGTTTCTCAAGAAGATTTATTCAAAGGAATTAAATAAAAATTTAAAAAGGGTTTATGGCCATGTAAATTTTAGAAAGCTCATTGATATCAATAACAAGGCTTCTGTACTATTTGATTTCTTGAAATATTCAATATGTTCATATGCTTTCTAAATCTATTAAGAATAATCTTTTAAATACACTTTTACCAAACACCATTTATTCTACTGTTTCTTTTCTTTCAAAGCCTAAACCCCATCATGTTTCATCATTGCTATTTGTTGAATAAGTGCATGTCTATTGTCTGTTCTGTGAAAAAAAATCTACTGAGTACCTTGTGCCTCTTACAGTACACTAATAAGATCATTACTCACTTAAGGCAACAAACAGAAAGGGAAACATGTCTCATAAGTTTATTCAAGAGCCATGAAGGGTTGAGATAAGCACATAGGAGACCAAGTTGATACATCATCCCTGTTTTCTTGATAAGGCTCCAAGTGAAAGATTATTAATTAAAAGTGGTTGCCATGATATCAAGGGATACTGCGGAGAATTAAGGATATGATAACTGAAGAATCATGGGAGGGAACTTCTCTGTAGCAGAAAAAGCATTTCTTCTCTGAATCAAGAACAGGAAGGCATACTATTCTTAACTGTCAAGGCTAGACCTAATGTCATTTAATATCTTTACATATGAATTTGAGGAGAAAAGTTAGAGATATTATCCATGCATACAGATGACAATAAACTCAAGTCGTGAAATTCCAAACTATTGGGAATAGTTGTGGAGACTTCTTTTGAGAATATTAATAAATGCATTTCAGTTAGGGTAACAGACAAGATAACACCAACTTCGCATATGAGGTTAAGGATTTAATGGAGTAGGGCACGAGACCTAACAGGAAGCATCAGAGCAGGGACAGAAGTGACTCTCCCTCATAAGAAAGTCTAGAAGTCATGGTAGATTGTAATCCACAGCTTATTGACAAAAATCCCCGTGACAGCTTTTCATCCATCAGTAAATATGTTGAAACCTGAGAGAGAATGATGTCTCACCAGAGTACCACCAAGACTTTGAGCTCAATTAATGTTAAAGTATAAATATATCTGTTTATAGTACAGAAAGAAAGAACTACATGAAAAAAATATTCAGCATCTCTGGCCATTAGAAGATACAAATTAAAACACCACTGAGATTCTACTTTACTTAAGAAAGAATGGCTATCATAAAAAAATCTAATGACAACAAATGGTAGTGAGGCTACAGGAAAAAAGGAATTCTTTTACATTGTTGGTAGGAGTGTAAACTAGTGCAATTCCTATGGAAATCAATATGGAGATTCCTCAAAAAACTAAAACTAGAATTTGCATTCAATCCAGCTCTTTTCCTTTTTGATATCTTCCCAAAACAGTTAAAAATATCATCTTACAGTGACACATACATACTCATGTTTATAGCAGTACAATTTATAATATCTACATCTTGGAAACAACCTATATGTCCACCAACAGATTACTGGATAAGAAAATGTGGTATTTATACACAATGGAACTCTACTGTGCTACAAAGATAAACTGGAGTCATTTGTAAGAAAATGGGTGCACCTTGAGACCATAATGTTAAGTGAAATAAACCAGACCACAAGCTTACATATCACCTGTTCTCTCTTATATGAGAAACTCATAAGTAAAGAGCAAAATAACATATACATGATAGGAAATAGGCAGACAGAGATTTTTCAAATGTAATATAGATAGAAGGACTTGGAAAGGAAAAAAGGGAAAGGAGTGAATGAAGAATCGAGACATGTTAAGAAAGTGTACCAACTCTCCATGGTGAATGTAGTTATTATGTACTACAAATATGTACTAATAAAAATTTTAAAAAATTTTAAAAATTGAGGAAAAGACAGATAGGACCAATAAGAGCAAAATCATAGTTCATTTTTTATAGAATATATAACAGTTATTATTTGATTTAGGTATATGTTGGCAAATAGACATAGCTGTAAGTAAATGAGTCAAAATCAGTTGGAAAATAGAAGCATCATAGAAGAGGTTTGAGCCAATCAGACAAATGAAAAATGAGAAGAAAGTTCAACAGGAAATGTCAGCAACAGAGAATTACACATGACCACGGCATATTCAGAGAAGCATTCAGTAAGCAGTAAGGAATTTGGGCTATAGATTCAGGATGCTAGACATGGAAGTATTTTTTCAATGTGGGACTCTAATCCTACACAAGCAGACACTAATGTGGGAGTATCCAAGTTTGAGAAGCATTTTAAGCCTTAACATTTAATTTCTAGAATTGGAAAGTAAAGTCAAATCAAGTACATCAAATTCCCAAGAGTCATTCATATTAATTACCCCCCTTTTTCAGATTGCTGAATAAGACTATGTCAGTTACACAGCTATAGAAAGATATAACACTTACTCCTCAGTGGTCTGTGACTTCGTTACTGATTCTTCCATTTGTTTGTTTTCTGTGACTTCTGTGACATACTTGCCTCCAGGAAATGTAATGATTCTTTATTATCATAGCAGTTTATAAGACAAAGCAACTTTATTGATGAGATAGGTTTTTTTATTTTTGTGGTGCTTGGGATTCAACTCAGGGCCTGTGCTTAATGAATGTCGAGCAGGCAGTGTACCCCTGAGCTCTGCTCTGTCCCTGATATGGGTTCAGCATGAAGCCATTCTAAAAATATATGGTTATAGTACAATTAAATCTTACAATGTAATTAAAGAGTTGATAAAAGAATAAAGTTGTGTTCCTTGATAAGATAAACTGAAACATATAAAATTGTTAATATTCAACCATAAACACAGTGCCATATGCATCAAACTATTAAATTATATGTTAACTGGATGAATGGATTTTGCCCTCATGATAAATACAGAAGTCTCTATAAGAATATGAAAATGCATGTCCTACAAATTCCAAGTAACAAAAGCAATGTATAAATCTTTATGCATAAAACATGGATATAAATTTTATAAGAAACTAATTGTACGTGGAAACCTAGAATGTATTGAACAACTTCAGTATTATATGCCATCAATCTGGTATCCCATAATGATCATCTTCTAGGACACAGTGGATGTCACAGATGAGTGGCTCATGAGTGAGGAGCTCTGCTTTACACTAGAGCTGCTCTGGAAAACTTTTACTTCAAAAATAATTACACTAATTTGTCATTTGTTTCATTTAAAGTGTACTATTTCAGATTTTGACTGTTTCCTTATTTTTATAGCACATATGGATCTTTGAAAATGACAGTATCTCAAATTTTATGTAATTTTGAAATGCAGTCTTTCTGGATAGACCTAAATTTTAGAAATTAATTACAACAGTAAAGCATATTGGTATAGTCTCTTTTATATAACATATATCATGCTTTATTTTGTTTTTGTTTCAGTTGCTTGTGAGTTGACAACAGTCAAGTTTTTCTATTCTATTACATATATACCTATATATGTACACACACTTATATGTACCCATATACAAGTATATAGTGAATACAAAATAATAACTCTATGTTTAAGGAATAAGAAATCCTGAATATGAATGCTGTTGGAGACCCAGAGTATTAGTTACCCTGAATGATGTATTTCTCTGTTGATGAGGTTCCACGAACTTTTATAGCCACAGATCAAGTAAGGTCATAAATCAATACATTCAACAAATACATTAGTGAGGGTATTATGTAGGCAACATACAATCAAGTGGGGAAATCTTTTCTATAGTTTTCATAAGTTGTCTTGTGATATGCTTGGCTAGAGGATTTATAGAGGCTACAGCCTAAGTAAACCTATTTATATATTCTGAGAGGTTTACCTAATACTCATGAGAATGTTAGGTTAGATACAAAGCTTAGAAGTAAATGGCTATGTTCTTAAAGACTCAAAGGTATCACAAGATAATTTTGGCTTTCCATAAGCAACATTCATTCTATCCATAATCATGGTGTTCTACTTGACCAAGGCCAAATAATCTGTAGGATTTTTGATGTAGAAATGACTTCTGAAGAGAACTCCTGTTCTTCCCTGTGAGTGTGTGTGTGTGTACATACACTATCCTCCTTTTCATTCCTTTTCTTACCTTTCCTTGTCTTCCAGGTCTCCCAAAAGCTGCAGTGATTAGTCAGCTGCAGGTTTTGAAAGGCTCTGCTGGACTGTGGGCTTTTGGTTGTACTGCTGATGACATTGTTTATATAACCCTTCCTCTGTATCACAGCTCAGCTGCTCTCCTTGGAATTGGTGGATGTGTTGCGTTGGGTAAGTTTGGATTTTATTTTTCATAAGTTTTCACAATGCCTAATCATTAGACCTTGAGTTCATCAATTTTTGAATCTATTCACAGAATTCAGAGTGATTGCATGCATCTTATAAAATTATACATAATATGTATTGAGAGGACAAATTTTCATGATACAGTGTATTGCCAAAGCAGAAAGATCCAAGTCCTGAGAATTCAGCCACATGGTTGGGTCTGGCTATTGATTGGGCTTCTGTCTTCTTATGGTTGTTCATCCTCTAATTGTCTTCCCCCAAATTCTTTAAATGGTGATAGGAGTGCTTCAAAGTTGTAAATGTGTAAGCTGTTTAGGACAAGTCTTTAAAATCATATAGATTACTTCATTTATATTCTACTGACCAATGCAAGTCACGGCTCAGCTCAGATTCAAGAGTCAGAGAGTTGGGAAATAGACTCCCACCTCTTTAAGGGAGGAGGAGGAAATTCACATTATAAAAGTAAGCGCAGAGAAGGAATGGCAGTCAAGATGTCAGTTGGTAAAGCTTATGACTCTAGATTCCGTTCACAAACATGTAAGATTTTTAGAATGAAATCGATATCCACAATGTGGATACGTGTGTATGACAGACATCATAACACTTGGATTATTGGAGGTAGACTATAATGACAACTGAGTAGGATCCTACAGGCACAGCAAGTTTCATAAGAGCCAAGGAAATCAGGTGACAAACTCATAATATCTGATTTTTAGTATAACAAAAGGCAATGATGTGTAGGAGAGGAAAAAAGAAGGAAGCAGGTGCTCATGTCATGCCTTTCCCAGCTCCAAGGAGCTCAGCATGAAGAGAGATGGTATCTGTTTAGGGAAGAGAGAGGGACTTAACCCAGACATTAGACTTGAAACCTACCACCATGACTTTCATAGTGAAGCCTTTTAGAGACCCATGAATGCTAATGCCAAACCAATGTCTATCCAATAAACCACTGGAACTGTGTTAGGCCAGGTGGATGACTGCCTTCACCATCCCTTCTTCAGCCTCCAAGTACAGCTGGGAACAAGATGTCACCCACTGGGGAGCAGGGCACTAAAGCATGAAGCTCAGTGTCAGGCCCACTGCAATGAGACCAAGCACCAGGGAGAAAGCAAAGACACTGTATGCAAGTCAGGGCTCAGAGCCTGGCATTAGGTAGAGACCTTCATGCATGTTGGTCAGCCTTGAGTTTGATAGGCATTATTTCTTATCTTTTAGTGGGTCTAGGGTACACCGTCATTCTCTGAGACAGTGCAGATCTCTGTGTTAGTGTGATTCTGGTGAGTCCCAGCTTAGTGTCAATGTTGGTAGTCAAGGGATGGTTCTCCACTATCCATCCTCTAACCTCAGATAGAACAGCTGTCACCAGGCCACTGGGCACAGATGGGTCTGTAAAATTTCCCTGACCCAGACATAGACCTGTGTTGCCATGGGACAGAATCATGATTAAGCTTGTATAGCTCACAGTTCTGGGATAGGTCTGTGTACCACCAAGACTGCACGTCCTGGCAGCTGAGACTTGGGCACAGTCCAGTTTAGTATCAACCCAGGTGGCCAAAGGAACTGGCTTCACTAAAACTACTCCAACATTGAGCACCATAGCTTGGAGCAATACCCCATTTGCTAGGGATAGTATAGGGTTATAAGCTCAGGACTTTTCCCTGAAACTTAGTGCTAGGCTATTGAAATGTAATGCTGGCCAGATCCTAACATCTCATTTCCTCAGACAAGCCTGAAGATAGACTACCTGGAACAGACTTGACCTCAGTTTATTGAATTTCTGTTCTAGTCACCACCACCCATGGCTGGTTGTGGAGGTTATGATCTGTGAGTTCACCTCAGCAATAGACAGCCCATAGAAAGACCTGGCTGGTCTTTCCTCAGTACTTCACTTGTCATAGTGAGCTGTGGGCTCAGAGTAGAGAGCAGCACAGTGGCACAATGGCCACATACATGGCAGAGGAGCCTGGGACTGATCCATCCCAGTAATTCTACTCAGAGATAAGCAGAATCCTCCAGTGACTAACTTCGAATGACCTGGATCTAGGTAGAAGCTTGTAGATATAGTCTACATATCTAAGAATTCCCCTGTTTTATTCTGAACAATACACCAACTGTGCCCATCCTTTAGAAATGAGGAAGTAATAAAGACATTCCCAGACAAACAAAACTAAAAGAATATCTTTAAACAGATTTGTTCAACAAAAATTGGTAACAGAGTCTTAGACTACAAGCAAGAAATGTTACTTAGAAGAAAACATGGGAAGCCATAAAGCTCACTGGTGACAAAAAATATACAAACAAATTTATAATGGTCTAATATAAACAAATCTGGGCTTGAATCACCCTCTAGTGTTGAAATAGTGATATCTATCAATAGCAGTTTCCTGGCTAACTCGGACCTGAAAGCCATCCTGTGATGAAATAATAGAATTGAGTACAGAGTCAGAGAAAATGAACAGTCTGTTTAGAATTTCTGGAAAGACAGGAGGAAACAGTGCCAAATTAGGAAGACTGGAATAAACACCCCTCTGGTGCCCAGATGATGTTTCATACTTATGAGGATCAAGAACCTTCAAGAAACCATAACTTCATCTAACAATTGAAATAAGGTGCCAAAAACTGACCATTTACAATCAATAATCAGTATGGGAGAACTTTCACAGAATTTAAAATCATTTACTAAGGAAACTTGCTGAAGCCAAAGAAAATTTAGAAACATTTCAATTTTCTAACAAAGGAACTTAAAGAAATGCAAACAATGTTTAAAATTAAAAGCCTGAGTTAAAAATGTACACCAGTGAATTTAAAAACTTTGTAAAGTCCACCCACAGCAGAATGGATAAAAAAGAATTAGTGATGTCAAAGACAGTCTGCTTAAAAATACACAGAAGAGAAAAAAGTAAAAGAAGACTGAAGAAAGCCTACAGGAAGTTTGTAACAGTAATAAAAGAGAAGTATTCAGGTTACTGAACCAAAGGGGTAGAAAGCTTATTCAGGCAGATAATAGCAGAAAACTTCCCAGCCCTAGAGGAGGCAGATATCCAAGTATAGTAAAGCTAGAGGCAAGGGTAAATCAAGTCTACTGCCAGACAACTTACAGTGAAACCTTCAAAGATTAAAGAGAAGATACTCAAGGCTTCAGAGAAAAGAAAGAAAAATACTTCAGGATATTTGAGATACCTTACACCTTGAGATATTGCTGACAAAGATGTCTGAATTGACCTGAGAGCAGGCTTCTCGTAGAAAATTCCAACTAGGAGAGAGTGGCATAATATTTTCATAGAATTCCATGAAAAACTGTCATCGAGGAGTACTGTGCCCATTCTTTCAAAATGAGGAAGTAATAAAGACATTCCCAGACAAACAAAACTAAAAGAATATCTTTAAGCAGATTTGTTCAACAAAAATTGCTAGCAGAGTCTTAGACTACAAGCAAGAAATGTTACTTAGAATAAAACATGGGAAGCCATAAAGCTCACTGGTGACAAAAAATATACAAACAAATTTAGAATGCTCTAATATAAACATGGTGCAAAATTCATTCATATCTTTAGTATGAAGAAAAACAATTAAAATAATACTAATGATAACAATAATATATTAAGACAAAGAAGACTGAAAGATATAAATGGGATATCAAAAACTCAATGTAGGGAAGAATGGAGTAAAAGCAGAGACTTTTCTTGGCATATTTTCTTTTCTTAATTATTTTGTTTCTCTTCTTATGTTTAGGATTATGTTACCTTGCTGCATTTGAAAATACCTTATTATCATCAAAAGATGTTTTTTGTAGTTTTCATAAGGCAAAAATCTATAACAGAAAATCCAAAATAATAAGTAATGTATCAAAGCAAGGCACATCACCTGAGTAAATCACTTAACTATAAAGGTAGACTATATGAGAATGAGAAAAAATAACTATTATGAAGATAGAAAAAATTATTGCTGTAGTAAAGCTGTACCTATGGATAATCACTTTAACCATAGTTGGACTAAATAACATAGAGTGATTGAACAGATAAATAAATAAGACCCCACATATGTTGCTTACCAAAATATCATTTCACCTCTAAAGGCATGCCTAGAGAAAAAGTGAAGGAATAGAAAATGATATTCAGTTAGAATCTAAAAGAGTAGCCCGATTTAATATTAAATAACACAGATTTTTAGAAGTAACAAGAAAGGTCATTATATAATAACACAGGGGTCAATTCAGCAAGAGGAAATGTGTATTTATTTATTTATATACATTACCCAAAAATACATATATATTACCCAATAATATAAAGCCAATATCAATAGACCTAGAAGGATCAATTCCAATGCAATAGTATTCATAGATTCTAACATCCTACTTTCAGTGATGGACAAATCATATGGACAGAAATTTAATGAAGACATGGTAGATATACACACCCATGGAACAAAATAGAGAACCTACAAATAAACCTACAAGGAAACCCACAGTCTATACATAAGCACATAGAACAGTGAGACAGTATAGGGAACCTACATGTAAACCCACACATCTGCACATCTTTGACAAAGTTGCTAAGAACATACTTGGTGTGGGATAAGACCAGTGTTTTCAATAAGCTGGGAAAATTGGATATCCACATGCAAAAGAATGAAATTAGATACCTGCCCCTTACCAGTTATAAAAATCAACTCAGAGTGAATTGAAGGCTTAAAAGTAAGACCTGAACTACAAAACAACTAGAAGAAAAACAGGAAAAATGCTTCATGACACTGGAATGGGCACAGAGTTTTGGAATGACTACAACACTTGGGAAATTAAAGCAAAAATAAGTAAATAGAACTACATCAAGCTACAAAGCTTCTGCATTGCAAAGAAAGCAATAAATAGAATGAAGAGACAACCTAAAGAGTAGGAAAAGAAATTTGCAAACTCTAAATCTAATAGGGGGCTCATATCTAGAATATATAATTTCCAAACTCAGTAGCTACAAAAGAAAGAACGTGATTAAAAATGGGCAATAGATCTAAATGTATATTTCTTAAAACATGACATATAACTGTTCAGTGGGTATGTAAAGAAATGTTCAGTTTCATTAGTCATCAGGGAACTGTAATTCAAATCCATAATGAGATATGTCAACCAAGTAAGACAATTTGATAAGACAATTATCAAAAAAAAAAAAGACTAAATATAAGTGCTGACAAGGATGAGGACAAAAGGAAACCCTTGTGCACTGTTGGAGTTACAAACTAGTACGGTCATGGAAAACAGTATGGAGGTTGCTCAAAGAAATTGAAAAATAAAACTACCATATGATCCCTTAATCCCACTCCTCAGAATTTGTCTAAAAAAAATGAAGTCAGAATGTTGAAGAGGCATCTATATTTCCATGATTTTTCAGTATTCTGACAGCCAAGATGAAAAACCTCAGTGTCCATCAACAGATAAATGGATAAACAAAATGAGGTACATATTCACAATGAAATTCTAATGAACCATTAAAAATAAGAGTGAAATGCTGTCATTTACAATAGCAAGGGTGGGGCTAAGAGGAAGGGATAAGGCACCTTTGGTAAATGTGTGCTGACTTACAGTTAATTAGGTGCAAGAAATGAAATTCCCATGTGCTACTGATTAATAGGGAGATTATAAATAGCAGTAACATGCTGCACATTTTAAGAAGCTGGAAGAAATGTTTGAAAAGTTTCACCATATTGAAGTGATAAATGTCAGAAGAGGTAGGTATATTTGGCCTGATTTAGGCAACATATAGTCCGTGTATGTGTCGGAACATTACATGGCGCCCTAATAAAATGTCTAACTTTATGTACTATTTAAGATGAGTTTAATTAAAAGGAGATTCAATAATGGCATAGGATTTAATATATATATATATATATATATATATATATATATATATATATATATATGTAATCTGAATGGAATAATATTAAGAATCCTGAAACATGCATTTATGGTCAATTGATATTTTTCCTGTTGTAATTTTTTAAAATTAGTGTATGGGATTTGTATATTTTAATGTGATGCCATATTATTTTGCTGGCTGCATGCATTGTGTGTGTTTAAATCATTATTAAAATGTTGAAAGTGGTACTCAATAAATAAAGAGTACTTTATTCACCAGAGATGTTGGCATAATTGAATATTTGTGAATAGAAAATGAACATGGACACTTACACCATTTATAAGCTTTAACTTAAAAATTGATCAAAGTCCTAGATATAAGAGCTAAAGTATAAAAATTCTTAGAAGGAAATTAAAAGGTAAATACCACTTACAAGGACTTAGATGTTTCTTAGATAAATAGCTAAATCTCAAGTCATACACACATATTAAATCATCAAAATTAAAACTGTTGTGCTTCAAAGGACACCATTGCAATGAAAAGATGACCACAGAATAGGAGAAATGCTTAATTGTATTATCTAATATGGCTCTAGTATTCAGAATATATTAAAAACTATTACAATTCAATAATAAAAAGGAACATAATTTGAAAATAGTCAATGAATTTTCATAGATATTTATCCAAAGAAGATACATAAAAGCAGCCAGTAGACAACTAAAAACATCCACATTACTAGTCATTAGGGAAAGTAAATCAAAACCATGATGACACAGTATATCACCTCATATATCTCATATATCTAGGATCCTTGTAACCAAAAACAAAGAAAATAAGCATAGGAAGGATATAAAGAATTTAGAATTTTCATACGCTGCTGACAATAATGTAAAACAGTGCAGCCTCAGTGGAAAGCAGCTCACGCGTTTCTCACTAGGTAAAACAGCCTAGTTATAGGACTCGGCAATTCTATTTTTAGGTACATGCCTGAGAGATGAAAACATATGCAGTCACACAAAGACACAGTGTTCTGTGAGTTCTCTTTTCATTTGGATAGTGTTCTTTCAAACACAATAGCTTTTAACTGTTTTTTAGGGGGAGAGGTACCAGAAATTTGAACTCATGACCTTGCACTTGCCAGGCAAGGCGCTGTGCTACTGAGCTATATCCCTGGCCCAATAACTTTTAATTTTGATTACATTTGATTTGATCAGCATTATTTTTGGTAGCTCAAATGTAGAAAGAACCCAAATATTCATTAATGAATATGTAATATATCAACACAATGTAATATTATTCAAGCATGGAAAAGGATGAGGTATTTCCTAGTACATACTGTATCATAGATAAGTCTAGAAAACATTATATTAAGTGAAACGAGCCAGATACAAAACATTACTTGTTGTATGGCTTCCTGTACATTGAAATGTCCATCAAAGACAAATTTATAATCGGAAAGTATATTAATGTTTGCAAAGAGTGGAATGACTACTAATGGATGTGCGGTTTCTTTTGGGATGATGAAAATGCTTTAGAACTATGTAATCATATGAAATTATATAAAATTATATAGTAGTGATGGCTGCAACTGTATGGCAGTATTGAAATGCACTGACTTTTACATTTTAAAAATTCGATTGTGTAGGGTATGGATTATATCCCATTTAAAAGTATATAGGACTCTTGGTTTAACAACTTTTATTATTAAAATTAGGTTCTGTAGTTATTGATGAAATTTTTGTTGGTACTATCTTACTTGCATTATTAAACTTTAACCTCAATATATATTGAGGCTGCTTTAAGCTTTTAAAAATAAATATTATATATATATATATATGGTCATGCTCCAAGATTTCTAATTTTCATATTTATTTTGACCATTACTTTAATCCCCCACATTGTGAAAAGTATGTTTCCAGTGAAAATATATAACTTCATGAATATTTTAAAGTTATCAGACCATATAATCAATGTATTTAAATATGCTTAATATAAATAATGGATGATAACTTATAAAAGTGTGGTTAATAAGTAGCATGTTTAGATAAAGCCACCTCATCTGTCTTTTATGTTAATTCTGCCCTTGAAGTTTTTCTCTAGTGCCTCTTTTTGTCTTCTTTCCTAGGGGCCACTTGTGTGCTAAAGAAGAAATTCTCAGCAAGTCAATTCTGGAATGATTGCAAGAAATACAATGTGACTGTGTTCCAGTATATTGGAGAACTTTGTCGCTACCTTTGCAAACAACCTAAGGTAAGACTGACCATGACCAACAAACTGAAATGCTTCAGAAAGAATAGGCTTTGAGTGAGCACAAGCAATTTTTACTTCTTTGTTTATTCATCACATGCTTCCAGAATGTTATTTAGCTGAGATAGAAAGATGTTTACATTCCACTAAAAGATAATAAATGTAAAAGTCAGAAACAAATAAAAGGAAAGCCATCCAAGACAGAACTAATGTGCTTTATATTGTTCCAGGATGGGAAATATCCATAAGCTAATTTTAATTAGTTTAGACTAATTAAAATCTAATTAGTTTAGGCTAATTAAAATTATATTAGATGTGTGCTATGTTTACAGAAATCAGTTATTTCAAGTTTAAAACAGATGGTCCTTGAAAATGCTGTTCTTTAAAGTAAAATTAATGACCTGGTTATATTTGTTTTTCTATATTTTTCTTTTGAATATTATAATAGATTTTTGCTTTCCTTTACTTTAAAAAGAAAATTTTTGGACATGTTTCCCCACTGAAAGCAGTCATTTTCACATTCCTTTAATCAGTCGCAACCATCTGAAAAATAGACAAGAAGAAAGAATTGCTAGAGCCTGAAATTTGTCCTTATTGCTTGCATTTTTGTTCTCAATGTTATCTTTCCTATTCTGATCTCACTTGTCTTTCTGTGTGCTTATTCTTTTAATGTTCTGATTTTCCAAACATCCTTGAAACTAGGAAGAAGTGGCTTTTTAATCAAATCAGCCCCAGCCCCATCAAGGATGGCAGTTCAGGATGCCTTCTCAAGCAGGGCAGGGCAGGCAGCAGAGCCTTGGTCCTGGGCCTTGGCTTTCTAGTCTTGGGACTCAGGGAGGGGTCTTTCCCTCCTTGTCTTTGTCAAACCTGCTGAAGGCATGATGGTGAGCTGTCCTATCTTTTCTTGCTTCCTCTGTTTAAAATATAGACAGATAATTTCTTCTACTAATTACCCACAGCATAGCCAAGACGAGGCAAGAAGCATTAAAATAAGGCTCTATTAAGGAATATGAGATGACCCAGAGGAAATGAACAGAAAAAGTGTAAAATTGGATGATGTGATTCACAGAATGCTTTTATTTATTTTGAGCTTGAGAGGTTACCGTGCAGAGAACGCTATTCCACCTCTCGACCTCCTCCTCTGAGCAGAAACCATCCTGAACCACTTTTTGTCAGGAGCGTTTCAAATCATGATAGCTTCCATAGATCTGCAGTAAGTCATAAAAGTCCAGAGAAATTCTACCCTTTCAAATATTGGGGATGAAATTTGAATTCCTTAGACTGCTCAATATTTTATTTCAACAAGGAGCATCTAAAGTATTTTTTTAAACTGGGAAATCATTGTATGGTTTTATAGACTAGAAACATACATGGATTTTCTCTGTTTATTTTACCTACTAGATAAAATACTTTTTAGCTGTTTTGTTCTCTTAAAATATCTCTTCTGAGTCTTTTTTAAATGTCTGTTTGAATTCTTACCTCATACAATAAAGTTATTAGTAGTATGTCATATTGGCTATAAACTTTTTCTCAGTGCTTTCCTTTCTATTTTTTGTAAAATGAAATATCTTGCAGCCTTGTGAATTTGTATTGCAGTACTTTAGGAAAATATTATATTTACAAAGAATTTAAGAGCACCAAGCATTGAAAACAATATCTCTGTTTTATGATTACTTTCATTTTAATTTCTAATTTTAATTCTTACTGAATGGATTTGAAGAAAAGATGATTTTACAAAGTAATCTGTAACTGCTTACCTGAATCTAAATTGAGGAGTCAGAAGGGAAATAGAGCTTTTTCCATAGAAAACTTAGCAACTTTTTAGGCAAAAATGTGTTAGATTGTCTAACATTTTGTTGATTTTACATAAAATAAGTGTAAGAAGTTCTTTGCATTAAAGATTAGAAGATAATAATTTCTCATGACATAATCCATGCAAGAAACCTTGCTTCAGGCAGGGGGTTTAGCTCAGTGGCGTTAAGTGCCTACTTGGCAAACGCGAAGTCATGAGTTCAATCCCCAGTACCAAAAAAACAAACAAACAAAAAAACCTTGCTTCTCACTACCCAATATCCCTTTCAATGACCTTGCTTTAAAGAAAGGGGCAGTGTGAGTTCCACAGCCGGTTCAATGATGGATTCAGTAGGACCCAAAACAAGTTCCTCAGTCTTTTCCTTGAAAGAATTCAAATTGAGCGTCTCATAATTCATGAATTGAAGCCTCATACACAATTATTTAAAAGAAATATTTAAGTAAAAGAAATGAAAACCATATGTTTTCTAAACATACCCAGATTTGTTGTCACTATGAAGATAAGAAGTATGTTTCAAAGGAGATTTCCCAGGCGAAAGTCCCAGGCTAAGTTGAATGTTTATACAGAGTTGCTTAAACACTCTCTAATGTTGGGTTTCCTTGTCTGGAAGTACCTATATCCCCTCCATTCCCATCTCCACCAACTCAACCTTTTCTCATGAAAACTTGGGTTGCTAGGTTTCTTTGGAAAAAACATAGAAACGCCCCTTTAAGATGACTGGTGACAGCAGCAGCAGCCTTGAAAAACTCAGAGGGAGGGACTCCTGCTAGTCACAGAGGATGGGTTCATTGTTCCTTCTTCTGAGTCTAAGATGCATCTCCTTTTCACTTTCCATTTTACACCTTTTCTACATTACTGAAGCACCAGAGTGTAATTCCTGATTGCATCTAGGTGTGTGTTATCTTACTATTAATACTACCTTTAACATTCATTAGTGAGGAAAGGGAGGGGACTCTACATCATGACTATCCTCTGGGGGGGATCTTGCTGCAGAGTTAGCTTATGTCTTTAACTCTGCCAAATGCAACTGTATTGCAGAAGTGGCATGTGTATAGATGTACATATGCAATCTTCCTTCCTCCCTGTAGTAATATTTAGGTTTGGGTATAACGGGAAACATAAGACAAATCAGACTGTCTTTCTCATGCATATTATTTCTATGAGAGAAGACAGACTGAGGTGTGGGTGGGGATGGAAAATAATCCAGTAGAAAACATGATAAAAAGGAACTGTAGACATTGACAGGTGTCAGGAGCAAAGCACCAGATGAGACAGTGGAGAATGATGGGTAGAGGGAACAGAGCACAGCTGATCAGACTGAGTGGTGGGGGAATATTTTGCTGAAGTGGTGACTTGTAAACTGAGCACCTGATAATATAAATGAAATCCAGGCACAGGAAAGAGGGGATTTAAGTCACAAAAGAATAAACCAAGAAGGACTGGAGCTGCAGGGGACACAGCATGACTGAAAGAAAAGCAGTGATGCTGAGCCATCCATGCACGGCATCTTGAAAAGCGTGGATCTTTACAGTCACTGGAGAAGAGATTTGGATTATATTCACATCAGAGCCTTTAATCACAGATGAGGGAAGAAGTCGAAAAATGATACCACTTCAGGATCTACTCTAAAGGAAATAAAACTCATTGGATCAGGAATCAGAAGTGAAGGAATGGTGTAAGAAAGGATGAGATCCAGATTTTCATCTAAGCATTTAGCTAAATTGAGAACCATATGCTATTCAGAAAGACTGAGATTTGAGGAATGAAAATTCAATTCCATTTGAGCTGGTTAAACTCATGTTAATTAGGTTTAGATGAAGAAATAAAATACACAGTTGAATGTAGGAATCTGAAATACAAACCATACAGAAAACAGCATCTAATTAACACAGCAAGTGCTGTGGTAGCTACTATGGCACATACGCGTGACCATTATCATCGTCTGCTAATCCTAGACCTGCAAGGAAAGTTCAACTATAATCAGAGCTGGGATTCTGAGGCAGGACAGAGTACAGCAAGGACATTTGTATATAACAGAAGTTTTATCAGTGTCCACAGGGAATCGGCTCTTCAACGTATCCAGCTCACAGTGGAGACTCTTGCTAAATAGCTTCTGTGCTTTCCAGCACTTTCCATGGATGAGCTCTTGTAATTATGGTGCATTAACCCTTTTTCTGGGTTTCCAGAGAAGATCAACTTCTTTTCACATCTACACACCCTTTTCTTAGGTGACTTAGTACAATCACTGGGTTTCATGCAAAGACCTGCAGATTCTTGGAGTTTTTCCTGATGTTTTCCTGTCAAAAAACTTGAAGCTTTCCCCACACTGCACTGCAGGAGAGAAAGCCACCAGTCAAAACAAGCATTCTATAAATAGCCATGCTTCTTAGTATTACACTTGGAAAACCAGGAGTTTAATATAAACCCATGGTGTGGTCTTTTATGTCCCTAACACTTTAGATGACAAAGATCTTTTCAGACCAATGTGTTGAACTGCTGACTGTGATCCCTGAAAGCATAGCTTGCCTAAGCCAGGTTAGAGAGAAAATATGAAGAGACCATTAGGACAATCGTACCCCATTTTAACCTGGAAATCCTGCCCCTTTAAATACTCATGAACCTGTTTTTATTTTTAAGAGGTCCTTTCATTTCTTTCTGTGAAATATTTCTTGCTTCAAATCAAGAAAGTGCCTTGTTTTTATGTGGTTTTTTTTTCTGCCCCAGGACTCATTTCACATTGTTTGCATTTATGATCCTTAATTGTACGTGCTCAATTGATTTGTTGACTATACTGTTTCACTGAGTAGAAAAAAAGCAATGCATAGTTGACTCTTGCAATGCATAGTTGCTATTGCATAGCTGTGTTGGTGTGACTCTCATGTATTCAGAATTATCGGTAGGCTTTAGTAAAAAACATTCTTGTATAAACAGAATTGAGATGGAAGGATCATAATTTTTAATATATAATTTAAGAACGAAATCATACTTCAATTTATCAAACTAGTTACCCAGAGCTGCAGACAGAAATGCTTTGCTCATTTACTTTCATAATGAATTTGTTTCTTTTCTGTCTTCTCATCTGTTTATATTCTCTTTGATACCTCAAAACTAAACATTGATAAAAAACTTCTTGTATTTCAATAGAAGCTCTGGGATTTCACTGTTTTATGTACCAAATGAGACTGTCCAGCCCGAATGTGTTGGAGGATTCTTAGAGTGTGGCTGAGCACATGTCCAGGAAGAAAAGCTTTGTTTCTAGGAAAGCATTATTGACCTGGTAGGAGGAAATATCCATTTGACCACCGCCTCTCTGTACAGCAACTCAATAGACACTGCAGGGAAATAGGTCCCAAAGAGACTTAAAAAAAGTCAACGCCTTGAGTGAAGCTACTGTGACTCCTTTGCTGGTATCACATCAGCGTGATGCATGGTACTGAGAACCAGAGAGAAATGTCTGCTGAATTCCAAGATTCAGGGATCTTTGTGTTAAGACCGCTGACCCATTTAGAAAAATTTTTAAAAAATATTTTTGGTACTGGGGATTGAACTCACGACTTCACACTTACCAGGCAGGTGCATATGTGCTGAGCTAAATCCCCAACCTCTCTTTTAATTTTTAAAAAGGATTTTTAAATGACAGATGAGCATTTTCTGTATATTGAAAAGTGACTCTGTGTGTGAAACGTAAACCCTCAAGAGTAAAATAATGAAGATTTCGGTGTGTTTTCTTGGATTCATTAATAGTAAAACTCTTCATGCTCTGATAACTTTCTGCTACTGAAATCATGAAGACAGATTTTGTAGACTAGAGCAGGGACTTTTAAAGCATTTTAGAGACACCTTCTTCCTTCTCCACATGCACAGTGAATCCTTCTTACTCTCCTGTGCTGCAAAGACTCTTCAGGGTACTGTCCTAGTCAGTGGGGTAAAGCAAAGGGCTGATGAGGCATCAGTACCTGCTCTCATGGACCTTATATCCTACGAAGCCCCAATTCTGTTTCTATTTGGTTCATAGATTTGGGCCTGAACTTCATTATCCCAACATGCCCATGTACTACATGGAGATAGGGCTTCCTATTTCATACAGTGATTGTACTGCTTAAAATGAGAAACTGTGATAACCTCGGTATGGCAGCTCAAACACGAAATTCCTTCACTTTTCCTGATATGCAGCAAACATGGATTTTGTCCCTGTGCTGAGCCCTCTCCCCACTGTGGTTTCTGTTTCTGTGTGTCCGGTTGCATGTGTCTCTTCTGCATGTCTCATTATCCTTGCCTCTGTGTGCTATGCTGGGTCTCATTCTGTGTATGTCCCTGTACATGTCTCTTGTCTTCCTCTGTGTATGCATTTCTGTGTCTAGTGTGTCTCTTTTATGTATTTTTTCCTCTGTCTCTGTTTCTATGTGTGTACATGTGTGTGTGTGAGAGACAGAGACAGAGAAAGACAAAGAGAGAATCTCTGTGCATCTCTCTGTCTCCTCTCTCTCTGTCTCTCTCTCTCTCTCTGTCTCTGTCTCTGCCTCTCTCTCTCTCTCTGTCTCTCTCTGTGGGTCTTTGCTTCTTTGAAGGTGTCTCATTTTGTGTCCCTATATGAGTTTGTGAGCATATCTCTGTACCTCTGTTTCTCTGAATTGCTGTGACAGTGTGAGTCTCTTGGTATTTGTACGTGTGTCATTCTTTGTCTGACTTTTGGTAGCTCCATCTCACTCTTGATCTCTTTCTTTATTTGTTATTATTCCTCACCTCCCCACTTTCTCCTTCTTCTCCTTTTCTTATTTTCTGCCTCTCGCTTTTTTCTCTTGTTCTTTGTCCCTGTCATTCTGTTACTTGTACTCTATCTTTCCTGTTGTCTCTGTTTTTGGTGCACGTTCTGTCTGACCTTTAATTTTGGTCACTCCATGTTTCTTGCTTGTGTAAATGCACATGCATGTAGGTGTCATGTTTATCCCTGAAAATGCATTGTATATTTATGTGTATTTTTCTGATGACCTTCCCCACAAAGCTTAGATATTTAGTGCAACCTCATATTTTAGGAAAAATGAGAAAAAATAGGAATTTACTTTAACGGAATCTTGGAAAAAGAGACTTATAGATAGAGAAGGGAATGTTATAAAGATTTGTTTGTCTTTTATGTGATGTCCCAGTAGTTTCGCAGCATCTCAGAACTGACATATATAAAACCAAATATAATTTGCCATGTCTAGATATGACAGGGTCATTTTTTAAGGCTCCTTTAGTCAGTGATGACTTTAGTTCTTCCTGACATTATTATTCTATAGACTCTGGCTCTCCATTTTGGGGACCATAGTTTGAATTCAATACAGTTTTATAACATAAGTAGCTGCTTAGTTCTTTATAAAGGACTCGACTGACCTGAATTCTGTCTTTTCCAGTATGCTCCATGTGCATAGGAAGCAATGCATTTGAATACTTTGATCAAGCTATTTATTGCACTTTAAAAATGAAAGACAGTCCCAGCTATTTCCAATAGGTAAAGCCATTTTTAAGAAAAATATCCAAAATGGAGACACTTGAATCTGAGTAGGGAAAGTTAAGGAACTAATATTTGTGCCATTGATGGACTGCCCAATTTAAAAGGTGGTGTTTGTTTGAATATTAAGACAATTTTTCTGTTTCTAATTTAGGACAGGGGTCAGCAAGGTTCTCCAATAAAGCAGCAAGTTAGTGAATGTTTTGGGGTTTGCTGATCATAGTATCTCTCTCACAACTACTTAATTCTACCTATGTATTTTGCAAGTAGCCATAGATTATCTGGAAATACTTGGGCATGACTGTGTTTTAATGAAATTTTATTTACAAATAAGAAGGGATTTAGATTGGACTCCTACAGGCTATGGTTTACCAAGCCTTAATTTAGACTTCCTCATAATCCCTGTAAAAGAAATTTCTATTACCATGCAAATTAGTTCTTTTAAAACTCTCTTCTCCCCCATCCTCCATCATTCTTGCAACTTTCTGAAGCAGTTCTGTAAGTCCTATGTTGCTTCTTTATGAGGAATTACTTTAAAAAATACAGTGAATGTTTCAGTCAGGTGTCATCCACAGGAAACAGCAGGCTTCTAAAATATTGTGGTATGTCCTTATCCGCTTTATTAATCAGACCTGGCATGGTATGACTTCTGGCACATCCCCAGTGTCAAAATGACTACAAGAAGTGAACATTTTTAATTGATTCAGGATACTGAAGACACTTACAAAAGAAAACTTCCAGAACTGCTTCAGAAAGTAGTGAGAATGTTGGGATCAGTGTGTTGAAGTGAGGAGCAATATCTGGAGGAGAACTGATGGTGTTATGTCTTTGAAAGTAATCAAACTTTTAAAAAGTTCAAGTTATTGAATTCATTGATCATACTATGTATAGATTTAAAACTTTTTTCTTTACTATATATTTTTTATGATGTGTACATATTTCAACATCAAAACAAATACACATTTTCTTTTCCCTACCGGACTATATTATAGGGTATTTGATTTTTTTCTCAGACTGCTCAAAGGCCAATTTTTAAATTATTTATTTTTTAAGGCTCACATGAAAAAAATAAGATTTTTTTCTCAGTCTGCTCAAAGGCTAATTTTTAAATTATTTCTTTATTTTTGAGAGAGGATTGCTATGCAGCCCACACTGTCCTTGAACTCACAGCGATCTTCCTGCCTCAGTCTCTTGAGTGCTGGGATTACCACCACATCTTGTTCTATGGTTTTCTTTTAAAATAAAAGAAAATAACATAAAGATATCTTGAGAGTTAGAAACATAAATTTGATATTTTGGAATGCACATATTGATCCAACTTTTAATCACTTGATTTTCTTTACCAACTGAATTTTCTGCAATGACTACTTACCCTTATTTATTAAGTTTGTGCAGCTAGAGCCCACACAAATTAAGATCTACAGAATTTAGTTTATGTACTACCTACATATTAGTATCTGGAGCATGCCAACATATTTCATAAATATTATTTTCGTACAACTCATCTCTGACCTGAAAAGCACCTAAAAGTTATTCCATGTAAAAATTGTTCTCTGTTCAAGCAAAATAAATCATAAGAGTTTCTATGCTACTGTTTTATTCACATTTCAATGAAGTGTGAAATTCAGGCACAATTCCAACGCCAAGTAAGCAATGTGTGACGTGCCCAGAAGAAATGGAAACCAGGACACAGTTGCACAGTGTTGGATTGAGTGGCAGAAAAGAATTTTTTTTTTTTTTTGTCTGGGAAGGCGCTCCTCTAATTTAGTGAGTTCTTGCTCTATCTGAAGCATAACTACATCAAACCCCTTTGATGAGAACCTATATAAATCAACAGGTAAGTGTATTATTCAGATGATTCCATAACCTTGTTTTTTTTTAACTAAGTATTTTTTTCTTTATAAAAGTAGTACTTTTATACAGTTAAAAAATGAAATAGTACTCGCAGAGTAAGAAATATTCTACCTTAATAAGACTCAATTTATAGAAGTCAGCACTTCGCATTCTCCTGGGATATTTTTGGTTATTATTGTCATCCATATTTTACAATAAAATGTGTGCTACAATTTCTTGACTTTTCATGTGAGGCCCTGAGTCCAATCCTCTGTTTAACAAAAAAATTTAATGTTCTTATGGTGAAAACTTTCAAAATCGTTCTTTTCCCTAGCTTTTTAAAATACAAAATACATTATTGCTACCTTTTCTACTTTGTACTGGCATCTTGATTTTTCACTTTTAACTGTAGTATACTTGGCTTCCTACCACACATGCATGTGTGCCTCCTTTCTCTTCAAGGTACCAGTAAATATGATAGCTTTAAAATATGTTAATAACCAGTTTTCGTATACATATAGATTATATTTACAACTGAAACACATGGGATATGTATAATTACAACTTCACTTTTTTCAAATTTTTAATCCTTACAAACAATTGCCATGTCTTAATTTTTAATTAAGCTTTTCCATGCCTGTCACTAATTTATTTCAAAACTTTCTATCATAAACTGACATTTCTCAAAGGAATGTCAAATCCCTTTAAATATTTATAATGAATTTACATTTCATTATTTTTTTCTTCAACATCTATTCCAGTTATTTTTCAGTCATGGTCCTTCTAAATAGAACAATATTTTAATTTCTACCCTATGAATTTGTTTTGCATGCTTTTGAAAAGCAGAATCTAAATCAGCTTATACATTTGCATTTTATTAGCCTTGCTTCTTTCATTCAGCTCTGTGACCATGAGATTCAGCTCTGGTTTTGGGTGAACTTCTAGTTCATCCTCTATTGTCGCTTTAGAATTGAAAAAGGCAGAAAAATGGCTCCTGGAGGATACCCATGCTTTAATTCCCAGAACATGTGAATATCCTCTCATTGTGGTCTATGGCAGATGCAATTATAGGCCATTAAACCAGGAGACTGTGCTGGTGGGTGTGGGCCAGTCTCATGAGGGCTTCGAGCAAGAGACATTGACTGAAAACAAGGGGATTGTGCAAAAGGTAGGTTGGGAGTTTTGAGATGTAATTTTTGAAGCAGTATGTCATTTCTGGCTCTGATATAGGTCCATGTAAAGTTTGTAGAAAGGCCTCTAGGGCACTAGGAGAGCCCTCAGAGCCAGAATATTTTAACCCTACCACCTCAGAAACCAGACTCTGCCAAGAACCTGAATGAATTTGGAATTGTAAACTTCTAAGAGCTCCTGATAAGATCCCAGGGAAACCACACCTTTACATCAACTTAATGAATCCTACATTACAAAATACCCAAGCTAGTGTGGATTTTTGAATGGGATTTCTAGTGTGGAATTGCAAGATACTAACTTTGGATAGTTTTAGGTTTCTAAATTTAAGGTGATTCATATGGTAGCAATAGAAAACTAGTAAGACTATTCTACTCCTATGTTACATTTAAAAGCTCAATCTTTCTATTTATGGATTGGGTTGTTTCTATTTGAATCTTAATATGATTAGTGATACTACATACATTATTATATATGTCTTTTGGAAGATGTATATACAGATTTCTCATGTTACGTGATCAGAAGTAGAGCTGGTATGATTATATTGCATGCATATGTTCAATCTTAGAGTCTATTTGCCCAAATATTTTACCAGACTAGTAGTACTAATAACATATAATCTTCCTCACAGTATATGAGGATTTCAGTTGCCTTGTATCTTTGCCAACACTTGGTGGAAAATTTATAGGGGTAAAGAAGAAAGAGCTATTTTTGTACGTATTTATTGGATGCTGGGATACCGTCTTTGAGGGATACCTGCTTTAGACTTTGTCACACAGTCGAGCAGTAGCAGTAGCATAGCTTAGTCAGCGCTGGCTGAGTAAGCAATCATAAACTGATTTTGCTGTGGTTTGTGTCTTGGTGTCCCTCCAAAGCCTCGGAGGTGGGTGAATCTATGATGTGATGCTGGGACTGATGCACGGTGTGATGCTCAGATTAAGAGTGGATAAGATATATAAGATATTTTATCTCAGCAACAAGAAAAGTAACTAAGATGATTGATAAGGAAATAATAAACTCAAATAAATTTATGCAGTTTATTACTCAGACCGCAGAGTTATCATGAGTCCTGTTCACATCCTGTGTCTGCAATAGTTTCCTGTCCTGTTTGTACAATGTACAAGTTGGTCCAGGAAGATGCTACATTTGTGGCATCGGTTTGTGCCAAGGCTGGGAAATACCGTCCTATGAAAGTTCTCAGTCATTTAAGGGTGTTTTTGGTAAATTTTGCCTTTCTTTTATGCCTATAATAAAGGAGGCTTTATTATGGAATGTAAGTAAATTGTCTCTGTAACTCAAAATGTCTAGCTTCCAAGGTGCTACATAAACATCCCTGACAAGATAGATTCACACATATTAATCTGATACATAATTAATAATTTATAATTCCATACAATTATAGCAACATGTTTGTACCTATACATACATATATAATTATGCACATGTATAATATGTACAGACTATATATATGCATATGTCATACATTTATACATCATGGATTATCTCCCAATGTATTTTTCCTACTTTTCTGTGGAGTATCTGATTTTTCTCCTTTTCTTTTTTCCTTCCTTCCTTCCTTTTTCTTTCTTTCTTTCTTTCTTTCTTTCTTTCTTTCTTTCTTTCTTTCTTCTTTCTTTCTTTCTTTCTTTCTTTCTTTCTTTCTTTCTTTCTTTCTTTCTTTCTCTCATACTGGAAATTGAACTCATGATCTTGCACTTGCCAGACAAGCACTTTACCACCAAGCTATATCCCCAGCCCTCTCTTTTTTTTATTAGATACATTGACAAATAGAAAGAATTTAGAAAGAATGCCCCATGGTTTTCAAATGTTTTCTCTTTAATACTATAAGTTTCCCTCAAAGCAATGCTTTTGCCTAGATCGTCAGTTTTTGTCTTATTTTTCTTATCATTCAATATAATTTTTTTCTAATTTCTGTAGTAACATTTTTTCTCTTATCCATAGGTTACTTAAAAATCATATTAATGTCCAAATATTTGGAAGATTTTCTAGTTTTCTTATTATAATTAATTTCTAACAATTTTATTGCAGTCAGAAAACATGAATAAAGTTTAGTGCTTTGAATTTAGTTAAAGCTTGATAGAAGTCTCAGGATATGAGATATTTGTTTTCCAAAATGCTTTGTGGGCATTTTAGAAGACTATATATTCTTCAGTGATCTGTGGTACTGTTCTAGGTATGTAGATTGGGTAATGATTAATTTTTAAAAATTTCTCTATTATTATTCTTTGCTTGCCCTATCAATAGCTAGAGGTAAGTTGAAAACAAATTTTTATCTATTTCTCCTTTTATTTCTCTCAATTTTTGCTTTAAAGATTTTAACATTATTAAATAAATACAAATTTAGCTTTGCTATTCTTTAGTTGGGTACATGGATCCTATTATTATTATTATCATTATTATGTCCTTCAATCTGCAAAATGATTTATTTAAAATCTGCAGTATGCTATATTAATATGGTTCTACTAGCTTCCTTTTGGGTGATGATTAAATCTATTCTCAATTTTAATGTCATCTGATACTAATATATGCATATATATATATATATATATATATATATAAATTGGACTATATCTTTTTATGTATTATGTATGCTTGGAGTTTTTTCCATGCCATACTTAGTCAAATTATATCTAATATATTTAGGACATAATTAAGTTTAAATATTTTCTCATGCCATATTTTTGTCTTTGTTTCATCTGCTATTCCCCTTTCTACTTTGTTTTCTTTTGAAATGATATTTTATTACTTTTTCCTTGACTAACTTTCTAGATACACACCTTTCATTTTATTTTATCTCTCTAAAGATTTTTTCTTGAGTATTTTCTTACTTTCAGGAGTACAACATTCATTCCTAACTTACTAAATCTATTTCAAAATAGCATTTTTGCATTTATTTGACAGTGCAAAGATTTTATACTACTTTAATTCTCTTTACTTACCTTCATCTTTTAAGGTTTTATTGTCACATTTTCTGGTCCTCTTCATTCTTTCCTGCCTTTTGTTCATTTGTTTGCTCCTATGTGATACTATTTGTCTTATAAGAATTTTCTTATATTCCATATAATATTGCTCTACAGAAAACATAATTTTTAGTTTTTGTCTGAAAATAGATCTTTTGCTGTTAGTTTTGAATAGTGCATTCACTGAGTGTAAATGCTAGGTTTACAGTTATTTTCCCTTCATATGCCAAATATCTTATTTTCTTCTATGTTCTGTAGTTAATTTTGAAAAATCCACAGTAGGGATGTTGTTCTCACTGAAAATGATATTTTTCTTTCTTTCTGGTCACTTTTAATTTTTTTTTCTCTTTTTCTCATTTTTGTATTTTTAATTCTTAGCAGTTTTACTGGAAAATGTTCAAGCACATTTTTCAGGTAATTATCCTGTCTGTCATTGTTTTTTTTTTAAAGAGAATAAAACAGAACAGTAAAATGAAATACAATAAAACAGTGATAGGACAGTGGGAAATCCACAATCATTACTATGCTGCATATTGTTATCGTCTAAGAAGTTGCTCAGACTACAGGTCCCAAGATTGCAAAGTCAATCAAACAACACGAATGTCAATTATTACCATCTCAGCCTGTGTCACATCGGGTTGCTTATGGGTGGGGTGAGGAGGGAGAGGGAAATGGCTTCCTCGCTGGTTCTCCCCATCCGGCAGGGCGGCCGCCAGCACACGGGGTGCTTCACAGCTTAGCCAGCGCGGAGGGGACCGCACTGCTTCCTGGAAGGTTCTCCGGACTGGCAGGGCCTCCGCCAGGACTCAGAGGCTGAATGGCTTCTTGCTGCTTCTCCCATCTCGCACCGCCACTGCCCCTGGTTTTCTTATTTTTGCTGGTTTCCTGAATTCCTGCCTGGCGTTTTAAAATCTATTCCATAGCTTGATGTTTTCTCCTCACTTTTGGAAAATTCTCAGTTATAATTTCTTCAGATGTTATTAGTTCTTCCTACTTTTTTTATAGGAATATACTTACACGAATTTTTAAATTTTCACTGTAGCACAAATGTCTTTTACTTCATTTAATGTGTTTCCTATCCTTTGGGTCAATGCTGCTTTCATGAGCTGTTGGACACAGTTCCACAATATATTTATGTGGGTCTTTTTTTTACTTCTCTTCCATTGTTGTGCATATGTGGCTTCTGGGATGTTTGCTATTTAAATAATAATAATGAATGAAAGAATTAATTGAAGCTAATTACAAGTAAAACCTTTTCTCTCAATAGAGAGAAGGAGAAAAATGTCACCAGGTGCGTTTGGCAGTTGGAAATGGTTTACGGAGTGACGTATGGACACAATTTTTAGACAGATATGGAAATATTAAGATGTGTGAATTTTATGGAGCTACTGAAGGAAACATTTGTTTCATGAACCACACTGGGAAAATTGGTTCAGTTGGGAGAACAAATTTCTTTTACAAAGTAAGTATAGTATTATATTTCTAAAAGAAACATTCTAAAGTTGGCTAACCTTTTTCTAGATTTTATACTTGTGAATTATGATTATTAGCACTACTTTTTTAAAAAGTTGAGATCTGTAAGTAGTTAATTAACTATGGTGTTATATGTTCTTCAAAACTCAGTCATCTCCCATGTTTTCACTCTATGACATGTGATCAATGATATGTATTTTTTGTTCAATTTTAAAGCTTAATGATATGACATATAAATGTTAGACATAGGTTCTGATATATACTATCAGTTTTCCTTAAATATTATTATTCTACCATTTCTAATTATCTTTTATCATTCTAACCATTTAAAATTAATTATAGGCTTCTAATACTATTTTTCTTTGAAGTTTTTGTTTAAGACATCACTAATAGCTTAAAAGCACCCAAAGAATTACCTTTTTTAGGATTAAAAGCTTAATAGCTGATTGATCAATAGAGGGGTAAAATACAGTGGAGAGATGCCCTTAACTGGCTTGTAGAGAGTAACTGCCAAATAGATTTTATACCAAACATAATTTGTTTGAAAAATAAAGATGAAAATAAAGAAACACTTTAAAATTTATAAAATTGATTTTAAAAACTTCAAAAGGAAATTTTAAAATCTTCAATGATGTACAGTATTTAAGCAATACAATAAACAAATTACTTGAACTATTAAGTATATAAAAGTCTAGATGTCTAATAACTATAGAATACTGATTCTTTTCAAACACTCATGAAACATTAATAAATATTACTGCACCTATTAGCAAACTATAACAAATCTCAAAGCGGTGATTATATGGATTATATTATTGGAAACAGTTTAAAAATTATAAATAATTTTTAAAAGGCAACTAGTTAATCTATATTTTCAGAAAAACAATTTCTATATTCTAATGGGTCAACAAAAAAAACCTCAAAAAAAACCAGAAACTGGAAGATATTATGAGTTGAATTATAATGAAAATGTCACATTTAAAAACAAGTTTTAGCTAAGAATACCTGAAAATTAGTTGAAAGGAGCTAAATGCCCATTTGCATCTTAATTTTTAAAATATCAACTAAAATAAACTCCAAGAAAAATATAAAGAAAATAAGAAAGCAAAATTTAATGAAATAAAACATTTGATGAGAAATGTCAAAAAATATAAATACAATTTTTAAATAGACTTCGATTGATGAATAGAAAGAAGGCAATATTAGGAACTACCACAGCTGCTTTAGAAATTAAGACAACAGTAAAAGGATATATATAGGATGAGTTCATGTCAATACATTTGAAATTATTAGACAAATCAGACTAATTTCTAGAAAACTACAACCTAACACCCAACAATTAACACACTAAGTAAAATGAATTTATAACCTAAAACTTTTCCTTAGTCTCAGACAACTTTTCTGTTGAGTATACCAAATATTCAAAGAACCTGAAATTCCAAGCTTAGAGAAAGGGAAAGAAAATTTCCAACTCACTTTCTGCTCTAAACTGACGCAAGCAGTGCAAGAATGAACGCTGACAGACTGGGACAGGTGAAGTACACATGGGGAAGAAAGGCCTTCATTAGTCAGTTTTCCCTCCTGTGTCCTTCCTCCGTAGCCAGATCTGTGCCTCTGAGGACTGCAGAGCACCCCACTCAAACCTTTTATGGAATTGTGTTTGAAAAGATCCTTAAGAATTTCTTAGTGCAGATTTTGGCACGTTTGTATTTCTTGGATCCTTAGCCTCTTCAGTTTTATGGAATAAGATTTCTGTGTAGTAAACGCCCTACATCAAAGAACACCTGGGAGAACCAACAACAATAAAAAGGTGTATTAGATTTTCTTGTCAGAGGTGACTTTCCAGTGTCTGGAAGTAGTTGGTGCGCATGTGCTCTCAGGCAGCAGGGCCGCCCCTTTTAGTCAAGCTGCACGCTGAAATCTGGAGTGCATCATGCTAACTTTTTAAAATCAAAGAAGGAGAAAATCACTTTTGTAAGAGGATAATTTGTTATAGTTAAAGGCTAGTTTATAGGTCAGAAATGCACTTGTATTCTGGACAAAGGTATTTTTGGAAAATAAACAGTAATGTTCCAAAGTTTGCATCCCTTACACTTAATTTTCTCTGTTCATCACACCACTTTCATTACAAATTTGTGCATGAAATCATTGCAAAGTAACATCTAATGAGTATGTTGAAAGTGATTTCATTTTTTATTATTGACTTGAGATTCTTACAATTTTCTAATGCTTTAAATTCCTCTTGTCAGAGTATAATAATGACAATTAATGTAAAATATCATTATTTACTACTACTACTACTAACATTATTCTTTTGGAAAACTTTCAATTTAATTTTAGCTTAGCTTTCTTCAGTTTATAAAAGAAAAGAGGTGTGCCTAACACAATATAGATTCTAGTCTGTCTTTTATTATTTTTTATATGTCATTTTGTTAAATAACAACTAATTGTTTCTTAATTAAATGAGAGGATTTGATAAGTATGTCTCTCACTAATTTAAATTTATAGAGGCTTATTCTGACTACTTCAGAGGGGAATCAGCCTCCTAACAGAGAGCATGTTACAAGAGAAGGAGAGAGAAAGTCAGCAACCTTCAGACAAACAATACAGAAACTCTGGTGACAATATGTTTGAAAGACAAGCCTAGTCAAAACTGTGAACAACCTTTTTATAATTTGGAAGGGAGAAACATGGAATTTATAAAGAACATAAACCTTAAATAAAAGAAAAATAAATCTAATAAAAATATGAATAAACATTAAAATAATATGCACTTAAAAATAGTCAAGAAATACTGAGGAAAGCATTTTTCTGTAAGATCAAAATATTACAGTAGTCTCTTTAAAAATGAGAGCCCCAAAGAGAAGTTTCAAGAGTAAACATAATCAATAAAAGGACTTAAAAAGTAAATCTGCTTAGCTCAAAGAAGAAAATGAAAAATATTACAGAAATAAACACCACATGAAAAGACTTAAAACGAAAATGAACCATAAACATTTTTAGGAAGCAGAATGGATGGGATTAACAAGTCATGGAACCAAAATTAAGAGAAAAAAGCAACAAATAAACAATAGAAAACAAAAATACACTTTAAAATATAGACAAAGATCTAACATGTGCATAATAGACACTTCTGTAAAAATAACAGATCAAAGAGAACATTTATTTTAATTATAATAGAAAAAAAATCCTTAAAACAAAGACTTGAACTATTAGTTAAAAGAACACACTGTATTCCAGGGAAAGAAATATGGCACAGAATGATCATCAGAAAATATATCCTGATGAATCATTCAACAGAAATGAAGAAAGTTTAAGGAGATGCTGAGGTCATGAATACAGAATGTGGATTTATAAAAATGCAGTACTTCATAAAATTCACTGAATGAAAAATACTGGACACCTGAAGATAAAACAATTTAGAAAGAAGGAACAACCTTCATTTGAAAGGTTTGATGGTGAACACTAACTCTATTTAAATACAGAAGACTGAACAGCACTGAATTATGTATACAAATGGAATGGAAAAACTTGACAGTATAATTATAACTAATATAAACAGCAGTTAGATGAGAGGAAAGTAAGAATTATAAGTGGTAATTCTCACTACTTTCATACTGGTAAACCTATAGGCACAATATCAAGATATAATATCAGATTAATAAAAAACCTAATTTTCTTAACATTTTCACAGTCCTTTTTATTGTCTCAAAAGTAGTCATTTTTTAAGGATGAAGAAAGTCAGCTGCATAGTTAGGGAGTGTTCACACAAGACCACTCTCATTTCTGACATCAGTTGCTGTTTTTGGAGTCCCTTAAGCCGCTCTTAGATTCAGTGACTCACTAGAAGAATTCACATAAGCCAGTGAAATGCATGAGAGTCATGGTTCCCACTTATCACAGCCAAAGGCTGCAGATTCAAATCAGTCAAGGAGGAAATGCATATGGCGGAATCCAGGAGAGCATGAGAAGCACAGTTTTCAGATTGCTCTACTGTGATACTAGAACAGAATCACTTTCCTGGAACTGATATGTGACAATATATATGGAGGGTTGTAAGCAGGGAAAATTACCAGAGCCATGGCATCAAGAGACTTTGGGGGTCTGACCATAGAAATCTCCTTACCTGTGTCCATGGATCACTTTGACCTCCTGTTTCTCCAAGGTGAAGCCAGATGGTCCAAAACCCCTGCCCCTGTCACTTTATTGGTTTGGCTCAGAGACTCCATACAAATGGTAACGTTACTGTACGCTTGGTCCCAGCCTGTTAGACAAACACATTTCTAGAATAGCACTGCAAGGACTGAGGGTGGAGGCCTGACCTCCTTCTGAGCAAGGTTAAATTCTTTACTGCAAAAGAACTGATAATCCACTTGGAGTCTTAGCTTTGTCTCTACTTGACTTTGATGAATTAAATTTTTCTGTGTGTGCATGTGCATGTATATATGTGAACATGAAAACACACACGAGTTTGTAGGGAAGTACCCGTGGCTATTATACATAGCCATATAATTATGAATTGCATATTTTGGGAAGTCATTTAGCAGGACTGTTATCAGTGAGAGCCCCTGTAGCTGTGCGGAATGTATACACCTACACATATACATGTTTTTCTAGGTAATTTGAAAGAAGACATCTATTTCTGTTTTAATGCTGACATTATTGTAATCTCATGGGACTATCTTGAGGGCAGGAAAAAGCATAGACACTTGTATCTGAACATTAATGTGTGGATCCAGGCTACTTCTACAATTTCTACAATTGCATTGTAGAAAATGCTACAATGCAATTAATTTTATTGGAGGTATAAAACTATCCAGTTTCTGGCCATCAAATTCCCTCTATATGCCAAGAGATGCAGTGAAAAGTGATTTGATACAGAGTAAATGTCACTCATGCACATCAATGCTGCATTAATCTAAAAATAACACTAAAACTAATATCACCTGCCTGGGAAGATTTTCCAAAAACTAAAGCGTGTTAAAACAGGACAGAAAAGGATGAATAATGAGTAGGGCTCAGTTTTTATTTAAGCAAGATGATAAATGCAGTTCCAGAACTTCTGGGATCTTTCTTTCAACAGCCTCTAGGCAAGTGACCAATATTCTGTTATCCCAAATACCAAGGCCGGCAAAATGAGTGTTCACATTTTAATAAAGAAAATTTATGTCCTTTTCCTAATCTTAAAATAGGATAACATTAATTTTGTCCCATACAGTGTTTTGATGCTTAAATTCAGCACAGTGCTAGTGTTCTTAAGTGCTTGACATACAGTAAGTATTCCGTGGATATTAGTGGCTCTTGTTTGTATTTTAATCCAAATAATGAATTATGAGAATCATGTGCTGATTTTACGCAAACTAATGCTCAGAAATGTTTTTGTTTAATGCTGGACATTAAGTACTATTAATACACTTACCTCACTAGTTTTATTCCTCTTTCCCCATGTAATTGTTCTCTTCTCCATCTGCCTCCCACTTTTATCTCTATTTGCTTTCACTTATCATTTTTTCTCATTTTGTTTTACTATCTCTATGTGAGTCTGCTATATCTAATTCAGTTTAATAAGCATACTTGTTTAATTATCAGTAAAACCTCAGTTTTCTTATACATAAAATGAGAGAATTGGACTGATCTGCAGTTCTCTCGCATGGTCAGGATTTAGTGGAACTATGTGTCAGTGTAGCATGATAAAAAGGACATTATGGGGTCAAAGTAGCTAGGAATGCATGGGCATGAGGGGAAACATTCAGTCAGCTCAGCTTCCAATGTCACAAGGTTATGTAACAATTTTGTCATCCCCTCAATAGTTTATAGAAATACTGAATGCCAGTTTAGGAACATTAAGGTGAAAGCCCTAGATAGAGAAGCCAAAGTAGTTATCAAGTAACTGTACTTTTTACTCATTTGGTCACTTTTCTAGAAACTGTAGGAACAAAATACAAAAAATCCTGGCACTGTCTTAGTTTGTATTTTACTTCTATTCAATGCTTCTTTTTCAAAAGATGGTATGAATGACTCTTCTCACCTATAGTTAGAAGAGTTTGTAAAGAAATGCTTGGGTTGCATCTGTATCTTAATATAATTCATTCATGATTAAAAGTTAGTAGTATTTTTCTAAGATAAAATAGAACATAAAAGAAATAAAATAAATGCCAGTAAAAAGGTGCTGTTCACTGGACCTCAGTTGTGAGTTTCAAGTATTTGATTTTTGTTTGTAAAAGAAACTCGTGTTAATAAAACCCTATTCTAGTTACTTAGTTGAGCATAAAATCAACAATTAGCAGATGTCATGGCATGAACTAAATGCTTATTCTTCTTTGTATAACTTTGATTTTGCAGCTTTTTTTCAATTTTGACTTGATAAAGTATGACTTTCAGAAAGATACACCCATGAGAAATGATCAAAACTGGTGTAGCCGTGTGAAAAAGGGTAAGACTTACATTTGAAGATGTCTCTGTAACTATCCATATTTGCACATAATTATTACCGAATTTAGAAAAACAGAATTACTAATTCTAGTGTGTAACTTGGAACTTTAAGGCAGGTACGATGGTTTAATTATTTTTTCAATATTGCTAGCCCCAACAGGGTCTCTTGGAGGATAAATTATTAAAATTAAAAAGTAATTATTGCTTGCCTATTTTGCTTAATCTACCACTTCTAGTTTGTCAAAGTGCCATGTGTCTAATGTTCCATATCATGAAACAGTGTGTTATTTGGGATATAGTGAAAAGTGAGGTCAACATGGATTTAACTTTGGACTTTCATACTGAGAACCTTGACTATGGCTGAGTTAGTCTATCTGAGTCTCACTTTTCCATATGTAAATCAGAGATAATCATTGTCAGTGGCCAGCACTGACAATTTAATGAGATGTGTCATTCCCTGTGCTTGCCAATTCTCCCTTCTCTCATCTTTTGTCAATCACCTCTTTGAGGTTACAAGTTTTAGTGACGAAGAGTACTCAAATTAACAACAGACAATCAAACTAAAAGTGAAATGAAATGAAATGCAGAGATACACACTTGGTATTATTTAGAAATTCAACCTCAGTAGTGTAGGTGCAGATTATTATTTACTGCTTCATATTGACTCAAACTTCATTTCAGAGATGCCTTCCTAAGTGTTTACTTCAGATGTGGAAAGATAGATTGGAAAACTCTTTTTAATGTCCTGGTAGTTGACAGATTGAGAAATAAAAGCTTTTTTATTAAAAAATTCTCCAAATCTCTGACTTTCAAACCTAAGGGCATCAATCAGATATGTTCCTCTAATTCAACTCTGCAGACACTTTCCAATAAAAAAGCCATTTATAAAGAAGTTGCAAGGAATTTTAACACGAGTTGTTTTTTTTTTTTTTAGGAAAATACAAATGCTTTATTATAATTACAATAATTTTTGATATTGGGATTTGAATCTCAGAACTATGCATATGGTCTCAGAGTTTCTTAAAATGCTGTTTGACCCAAGATATCTGCTTTACTATTTTAGAATTCTCATTATGAATTATTCATTTTTTCCATTAAGGCATTGTGTCCTCACAATGTAAATTATGCCCGGACAATAATAATATGAATATGCTCTGACATATTATTTCCAATCATTAGTTCATCAGAGAAGAAACTTACCTGTGTCCTGAAAAAGAAAAATAAAGAATATTAAGTCTTTTGAAGACTTATAATCTTCCTATCAAGGATTCCCAGAAGAGCATCTCAGAGTAATATACCATTTCTAAACATTTCTAATAGCATAGCCATAGTATCAGAAAGAGTATTTTACAGGAACTTTGCTACAAAATCATGGTGACTTGCATTTGAGGTCTAGGATTATTTGTTTCTCTGATTTTGGCAATTACTTCACTCCTCTAGGGTACTAGTTCCTCCTTCCTTATGAAATAAGACTAATAAATTTCTAATGATTTCTGAAAAGAATGAGTAAAATGAAAGTTGCAAGGAGCTTATGATAGTGCTCAACAAATATTCTCTCATCATTTAATTATAATTATTGTTAGAGTTGGTATTTATGTTGCTGTCAATATTTTCTGCGTTAAAATCTATGTAATTTGGAATGAAAATAGCCATTGGGCTATCAGCTCAGGAAGTTAAAGAAATTTATTGCACTTTTATTTTCAATTCCCTTTTTGTTGGTTTTTCTAAATTTGTGTTCTTGGTCGTCTCTGAGATGATGCACAGGTGTCTGGGCTGAGAGTAGGGGAGATCAAATAGGATAGAAGTGCATCCTAAGGCAAGTGAGATGAGCAACAGGGATGGAGTTAGACAGATTTAATTTAGAGACATACAACAGTTGTTTTAACCAGATGGCTGCAAAAAAATATCTTTTCCTCTTGCAGGAGAACCTGGACTTCTCATTTCTTGCGTAAATAACAAGAATCCCTTCTTTGGTTATGCTGGGTCTTACAGGCACACAAAAAACAAATTGCTTTTTGATGTTTTTAAGAAGGGAGATGTTTACTTTAACACAGGAGACCTAATGGTCCAAGATGAGGAGAATTTTCTTTATTTTTGGGACCGTATTGGAGACACATTCAGGTATGAACTCTACCAAGCCTGACTAGATCTGTAATGACTGTGCTTTTCTAGAAACATGAGAGACCACATATTTTTTTAGCTGTCAGAGCAGACAGAGCCCTTTTACTCCATAATGCCTCCTCATTTACAAATTTATTGACCATCATTTCTAGATTGAACCATAAGTTAAATTTTGATATAAAATTCTATAACAATTTTAATGAATCATATTTAATGTACATCAATAAACCTCTTTTATAGAATATAAGACTGCCAGACAAATGCCAAGCTTAAAACCAGTTTGGTCAAGATGGTGTTGTTCTTCTAATAAAAAAGTATAGAAAAGGAAAATTTTTTTCTTTCTTGTATTTCTTTTTTATTCTTATAAAATTATTTTAGGTCTATAAAATTATTTTGCTTTAGTTGTCAATTGCTATAAAATAGTAAATAGCTTAGGATAAGCATTTAACAAATACTTGAATTAATAAATTATACTTCCTCTATCCTTGCTTTTTGTACTGTGTTAAAAGCTCGCTTTATATGAAATTATTTGAATTAAAACAAAATGTTCACATGAATTAAAGAAGCTAAAGGAGCTACAGGTAATACTGAAAGGCAAGTCTAGACTGAGCACTGGGTCTGCACTTGTATCCTGACCTTCTTGGGAGGCTGAAGCTAGAGGATGACTTTAGCACAAGAATTCAAGACTAGCCCAGGCAATACAGTGACACAGTGTAACTCTGTCTCAGAAACAGAAAAAAAAAAAATGAAAGAAAAGAAAATGAAAGACACCTATAGCTTTTCATTTCTGTATGATTCTGTATAGCCCCACCACCCAAAATAAGGAAGTTTACATACTTAATTATTATTTTGAGGATTTTTATTTATTTTTAAATGTATTATAAGACATTTTACCACAAAAATTTTTACTATTAAGCCTTAGGAAAAATAATTTTAACCAAAATCTAGATGCTGATTTTATGGACTTAACCAGCAAACTACTTCCTTAGAAATGATTTTTGTTTTGAAAACTAGTTACTTTGATCACTAGGTGCTTGCACAGAACCAAATGCAAGGCATTAAAACTAAAAGCATGTACCTAATGCTTCAAATACAGGTGCAGCAACAGAAGTCTGTTTTTCATTTAGGTGGAAAGGAGAAAATGTGGCAACCACAGAGGTAGCTGATGTTATTGGGATGCTGGATTTCATACAGGAAACAAATGTCTATGGAGTGGCTGTGGCAGGTATGAATAGATTTCTGATTCTGAAGAATTTTGAGAGTAGAATGTACAAGTGTACTTTAGTTTTTTTTAAAAAACATTATTTAAAGAGAAAAAAAGCAAAACAGAAAAAAGGACAGCAACAATACAGAATTAAAAAAAAACACTAAGAAATCACTAGTTGATAAATTACATGCTGTCATCGTAGGAATAGCTGTTCAAGTTACAGAATTCAAGCACACAAAGTGGACATTCAAACAGTGAGGCTGCAAACAGTTCTACTCAATGATCCAACAAAAACTTAGTAATATGATTATCAATCCTACACACTTAAACATACATGCAGTTATATCCTAGTCTTAGTTACTTTTTACTCATCGCTGAGACAAAATACATGATGCCCAAAGTTGGGAAAGGAAAGTTTATTTTTTACAGTTTTTGGAGGTTTCAGTCCATACTCAATCCATGGCTCCAAGGCAGGGTGGCATGGCGGGGCTGCAGTTCATGGCGGCTGCAAACAGCAAGGTGGAAACCGGAAAGAGAGAGAGACACACCTTCTTCCTGCCATTACATCACATCCTGGCTCCATCCCTAGGCCAGTGTAGCACTCACGTCTCCAATCCAAGGGCTAGACAATGAACCAATCACAAGTGCATAATGCAAAGGCATGAGGCTTGGGGGCCACTGACATAAACCATGACAATCCTTTAGAGCACTTTCTTTTCCTCTCTTTTTTATAATAGCAATTACACATTTTGGGTTTTATTATTCCTAAAGTTCTTAATACTTTTTATACTAGAGATACAATGTAATTCAGTTTTTTAAATTTTAGAATATTAGAAGAAACTTCCTACTCTTGGCAAGTGATGTCCTTGACTAAGATAACTCCATTAGGAGAAATGCACTAAACGTACTTTAATGCCCACATGTATTTTTAAACAGAGCTTGAATGTTTGGTGGAGTGATTACTGTCTGACAATAGTCAAAGGTTTTCAAAGGTCTGTTACTTTTCTTGTGATGACAAGGGCTTGTACATACCACTGAGAAAGAGTGTAGTCTAGTTTAAATGTTTAATAACATTAGCTTGTTCTTTTAAAAACTTGTCTTTTTAAAAATTATTTAAAATTTGTATGGCTTCATATAATTATAACATATTACATGTAACATATAATATATATGTATTTTATGATAGTGAGAATGATGTGCAAAAGTGACCAATTTGAAATTAAGGGAAGCTGTTCTTTTTCACTGTCCTTTTTGTTTTTAACAACTGAAAATATTTTTGAGCTAATGCTCATGAGTGGGAGATTCCGGGTGAGGAGTGTTTGAATAGGAGAAATAGGAAAGGGATGTTTATTAGGCAGGGGGTGTTAGAGAATGGCTGCAGCATGGTCTGCTCCTCTCTAAGATCCCACATGATAAGCCATAACCAGTGTATGGAGTTAAGGAAATACAAGTTCTTAGTTTTAACTTAAAAATATGTCCTGTTTTGCATCAATGTCTAAAATGTGCATTCCTGTTGGAATACATTTGCCTTTGAATAAATGTTTTCTTTTTTAGTATATTTGTTAGTGGTGGTAGTACACAAACTATGGATAACTTTGATTTCCCACTCATTACATTTTATTCCTGTACCATAGACAATTAGGGATAGATTATGGATTTCCCTGTTCTTACATTATTTCTAAAGAAGGGCACACACTGATTTATACCACTGTTGCACTATTATGACTCAAATAATTTAAATACTCCAGTAGCAGTAAATATGTTAACAGAACTTTAATTGATTGGTATTTAAACTTGATTCTATATCAAACTTTCTTTCAGGTTATGAAGGAAAAGCAGGAATGGCCTCCATTATTTTAAAACCAAATAAGTCTTTAGATTTAGAAAAGTTTTATGAACAAGTTGTAACATCTCTACCATCTTATGCCTGCCCACGCTTTTTAAGAATTCAGGTAATTGTGTGGTCTGACTCAAATCTATTATTGGAAACCTGGAGGTGGCTTACAACAGTGTAATATTACATCCTCTAGATTAAGTGGTGCTTCCATTCACTAACTTAATTCTTTCCAAGATTCTGGTCTCAAATCGAATTGGATGAGAACTAAATAAAATTCAATGGTTAGGTTCAGTGCTGATCTTAGGGAAAAATTGATTCAGTTCTTGTCCAATTAAGTTTGTGACCAGAATTGTGTATAAGTTTGTGAACTGAGGTACTACTGTATATTTTGTTGCATTAGAAAATGTCAAGAATAATGAAAAGCATAGAGGCATGGAGTTTAGAGTTCATGTTATTTGAAGCCTAAGTAAGAAATGATAGAATGTGTTTGTCTTTGTCTTTGCTTTGATTTTATAATCACTTACTTCTTCTCCTTCTCCTCCATCTCCATCTCCTCCTTTTTCTTCTTCTTCTTTCTCCTCCTCCTCTTCTTCCTCTTCCCCTCTTCCTCTTCTTCCTCCTCCCCTCTGCCTCTTCTTCTTCTTCCCTCTTTTCCCCTTCCCCTTTTTCTTCTCCTCTTTCTGCTCCTCCTCCTCCCTCTCCTCTTCCTCCTTCTTTTTCATCTTCTTCTTCAGTTAGAACCTCAAAGCAAAATTGTGGTCCCAGTAAAGTTGTAAAGTCAAACTCATGTTTTGTACAAATGCTGTGATATTTGTATGCCTAGTTTGTAAATAACTGTGTTCCATCCCGCAGACCTCAAGGTGTCTGTAGAGTGTGGGCAGGCCCTATAGCCCATTGGCTTTAAGTAGTTCTGTTTCTAAAGTTTTACTCTTCTGTCCAGCCCTCTCCCCTTTGTATTTTGGAGAATTCTGAGTTCACTTTTTGGAGAAAAAGGATTTGTCTTGTTGAGTGTGGTATTTAGTAAAAAGAGAAAGCATTTACTCAGCTTGGTAACTTTGCTTACTCATTTACCCAGTAGTTTACTTATCAACAACATAGTGCTTCAAATAGAATTTCCCACATATATGTAATATTTATCTCTTAACCTCAAATCCCACAGACTCTTTCTGAATACATTTGTTCTATTACTATTGGCAATGAATCAGTAAGTGTTGTCATGGTCATTTTTAAAGAATTTGCCTAGCAATCCTGATAACCAAATTACTGCTTGTCCAATGGCATGCATCACTCACATATGTCATAAGCACATATTTCATTGGCACACCCTTAAAAATTTTACATACATTGTTTCATATTGATTTCTTAACAACCCTCTGAAGTACTAATTGCAAACAAATATAAAGCTAAAGCAATACTGGATGTATTGTGTGTAACATATAATTGTATTAGCAGAGTACCTTGTGATGTTTTGAAACATGTATACATTCTAAGGTGTTTACATCAGGCCATATAGATCTATATCCTCAGACATTTATTATTTCTTTCAAAAGCCTTTTTTCTATCTTTTTGAATTGTACTTTTGAAAATTACACTTTTCTATCAATAGACTTCTTGTTCTTATCTAATGTTAATATAGTACCCAATGATCAATTTTTTCCTGTTCTTTCCTTCCTCCTCTCTTCCCAGCCCCTGATAACCAACATTCTTCTCTTAACTTTTATGAGACCAACTCTTTTAGATTCCACATATAAATGAGATCATGTGGTACTTGTATTTATATATTATATGTATGTTTTCACTTAACATAATTGACTTTGGTTATATCCATATTGTTGCAAAGGACAGCATTTAACTCCTTTTGTGGCCAAATGGTTTTCCATGGTACAAATGTACCACATTTTTCTATCCATTTATCCTCTGATAAACCCTTAGGTTATTTTCGTGTCTTTGCTATTGTCAATAGAACTGCAATAAGCATGGGAGTGTAGCTATTTCTTAGACATACTGATTTCATTTTCTTTAGATACATACCCAGCAATGAGGCTGCTGAAAAATATGGTAATTCTACTTCTAAGTTTTTGCAAAACCTCCATACTCTTTTCCATAATGGATGTACTATTTTATATTCTCACCAGCAATATGCAAGAATTCCCTTTTTCTTCATCAGAACTTGTTATCTGTAATCTTTTCATAATGGCCATTCCTACTTTGGTGAAATAATAGCTTATTGTGGTTTTAATTTGCATTTCTTTGAACATTTTTTCACAGAATAGTTGGCCATTTCTAAGTGTTATCTTAAGAAATGAGCATTTAAGTATACTGCTTATTTTAAGATCAGGTTATTGTTATTTCCATTTTGCTAGTGAGTTTTTAGAGTTCCTTGTATGTTATGCATATGAATCTCTATTCAGATATATGCTAGAAATATTTTCTCTCATTCTGTAGTTTGTTTCTTCACTCTGTTGTTTCTTTTGCTGTACAGAAGCTTTGTAGCTGATATAGTCCCATTTGTCTACTTTTGCTTTTGCACTCCATGCTTGTGGGGTTTTGTCCAAATAAATCCTGTCTATTCCAATGTTCTGAAATCTATTTTTTAAAGTGCTCGTTTGAAGACAATGATATGACCAAAAGTTTTAAAAAGAGAACTCCAAATTGTATAAATATAGTGAAATACTAGTTTTCTGAAAAAGGGGAACATATATGCCTACACAGAGTCATCTAATTCTGTGATGAAAATCTTACCTAGCAGGGTGGGGAGAGGGAAGGAAGAGGCTCAAAGTATGGTTGACTCTTAGTTGTTCAGAAGTGTGAATAAAATGCCCCAAATTCTCATAGAATGTTATATGAATCTCTGAAAAGCCACCTAATTTAAAGTAGGTTGTTTTTTCATATCTGAAACTCTCCCAAAGAGATATGCTGTCTTCTATTTTAAATTCCTAAAGCAGATATTCTTAAACTTTCTGGATTTATTGTAGTTTTAATGGTTCAGTAATGTTTGTTATAGCACTCGAGTTAAAATAAATAGGCAAATATTTATTCACTATTTAGATCAAAATAATTATTTAGGCTTAACAAATTAGGAGCCATCTTAAAAAGACAATATATGTAAATTTTTAAAATGTTTAAATGACTTTCAAATAACCATAATTACTTATTGAAAAGAGGTTAGTTCGGTACCACACGGCTCTTCAAACTTTTGAGTTAGGTTGACAAAGACTAATTTCATATTCCACTTTGATTTTTAACAAACTTTATTGGCGTCACAGAAACCAGTTAAAACCACTTTGAAAAAATATGCTATGATTGAAAAGAATATATCACAAATTACTATTGCAACTTTGAATTACCTCGAGCTAGTAGTTTATGAGTGCTGACCATGATTGTTACTGGCTTCCCCTTGACAATTTAAGGTATCTGCAGGTCCTTTGAAAACTCACTAAGGAGCCCCAAGTTTGGGAATCCATATTTTAAAACTTTTTGTATGCCTTCTGGTTCCAAGATATTCTTTCCTATGTAATAGATTTGCATGCACTTTTTGAAGAAATTGCTGTCTTTTGTAGCTTTTAACTCCTAACTGCCATTAGTATTTTTTATATATAATTTTGTTTTAGCATTGAATTAATAATATAAACTATGTGTTTTAAACATACCTCTAATCAGTTTATTGATATATTCATAACTTTATATGAATATTATTAAACCTAAAATGTTACAGTTAAATATTATGGTCTATGGTGCTAAATATTTTATTTACATATAATGGTTATGTTAGATAGTACTAAATTGTTCCACTCATCTTGATAATTGTTTGCAGGAAAAAATGGAAACCACGGAGACATTCAAACTGCAGAAGTTTCAGTTGGTGGAAGAAGGATTTAACCCACTGAAAATTTCGAATCCACTTTACCTTATGGATAACTTGAAAAAATCTTATGTGCCATTGACCCAAGAACTTCATGAGCAGATAATTTTAGGGGAAATAAAACTTTAAGTTTTTTGTAGATATGCTGTTTTCATTTGTATTTCTAAGAATGAGAGGAAAGACAGATGCTACTTGACTCACAGTTGGGTAATTTCCCAATAAAGCTATCATAATTTGAAAATATCAAGAGACAAAAGTGCATTTATGCTCTTAATACATTAAATGTCACAACTAGCAATACAGCACACTGAAATCAGTTGTTCACCCTGTGATTGTGTGGATAAATCAAACCTGATGCTCAGCATCACAAGAGAGGAAGGTACTAAATATTGCTAGTCTTGGAAGAGATTGCAATTCAAAGCACAGTTTTTACCAAGTGCATATAAGAAAGTAAAAGCAAGAAATCATAAATATAATCACTATAAATTGGTACTTGTATTTATGATCCCTTATTATGAAATGATGATATGGAACTAACACTAATCTTTGTTATATATCTTTAATATGAAAGATAATTTCTTCAATAAAATTTTAATTTGCTTTAACTGATATAAACTTTAGGTGATTGTACTTTTCTCATATTTTTAGGTTCAGTGCATAATTATTTGACTTAATGTTAAAAATTCAACAATAAATATGTAGTTAATTTTGTTTAGTCATTCATAAAGTACTTCCTAATATGTAAAGGTTCTGGTTTTTAATAAATGGTTACATTTTGCTCAAATATTTTGTGTGTGTTTTACACTGTAACCCAATGAAATCATTAATATACGTTGTGAGCCATTCTTTTGGTGTTAATTTTAATTTCCAATCTAAAGAAACTGATTGCATACACTCATATCTCCTTCATCTTAAACTCACATACCAAGTCTATGTATTTTGATAGAAGACAGGTAAAAATAAGACACAATGAAATAGGAAAATGTGTAAACTGAAAGCACTTAGAAATTTCTTGAAGATCTGTAAATAGGATCAAATATACTATAAAACCCACAGAGGTATGTGAACCACAATAGTAGAAGTGTCAAACTGGAATCCTGGCAAGATCACTAAAATCAAATACAGAAAGGGTGCAAGTTCTAACAGGTTTGTGAGTAGTTGAATGGAAAATTTATTACAAATGCAATGTCATGAACACCATCATACTTATCTCTATCTGGAACAATCAAGTTTCAATGTTTCCTTTAAGCTTCAAGCACAAAAATGTCTCTCAGGAAGGTACCCTCCATGGGAAGATGACATGTTTTGACTGGTTTCTGTGAGTCCTTCAAACCTTCATGGCTAGAATTTGGGGCTCAGTTTAGGAGTCTTATGTGGTAGAAGCTTTAGGAAGTAAGGCCTAGAGGAAGGTGGTTCAATTATTTGGGGCCCCATCCTTGGAAAGGGTTAATATAGTTTTCATGGGACTCTAGTTAGTTCAGGGATTGCAGAAATCCAATACTGAACCAAAAGAAAGATGCTTCGCACCAAGAGATTGGAAGGTAACTTTTATTATGCTGGTAGGCTGGTGGAAATCAGTTTCAAATCACTAGCTCCAAGTCAGCTTTGGGTTTAGTTTATATGGGATTTTTATACAGTAAGTAAAAAAGCTGATAACAGGTTATTATATAATCAGTTACATGAATCAAGTTTTATGTTGTCAGGCAGGTTTGTTTTGGGCAGGTTATTTATCATAAGGCAGGAGAAACTAGCAAGGGATCTGGGGCTGAGGGGATGGTTGGAACTAAGTGTGTCCTTGACTGGTCTATCTCAGTTGGTCAGTCCTTGAAAATAGAATATGTTTACAGGCAGTCCAGATGGATTCAGTTAGACTAAGCCACATTGGACCATATCTAAATTGCTCATGTGGTCTGTTATGGCTGAGTCTAGTGGTCTAACTTTATGATGGGCGGGGTGAGTACATCTTGTCTTAACATCGCATCAGACTGTTGATTTTAAACTTTTCTATCATATGGGTAATAGTGGGTTGTTACAAAGTGAGAGCCCCTCCTTGAGCTTGACTTCTACATAAAGCCTGTTCCCTTAGCACTGTGGTATAATGTGAAGTAGCCAAGGGGGCCCTCACCAAAGACCAAACAGTTGGTCCTACTTGATCTTGGACTTTCAACCTCCAAAACTGTGCACTAAGTAAACTTCTTTTCTTTTTAATTAACCAAGTCTATGTATTTTGTTACAGCAACAGAAAATGCACTAAGAGCTGTACTGAGAAATGGATTTATACCCAGCAAAACTCCTGTACCAACAAATCTAAACCCCTGCACAACCAAAGAAAGAGTTTTCTTCATTCATGCTGTCTCCTACATACTAAAAAGCTTGCTCTGTTTGCACCAAAGTTGTAGAAAATTCTATTTTTGTCACTCTCAGGAAAACTCATTCTAAAATGTTGAGTTTTAAATTTAAATCTTAAATGCAACAGCATACAAATAATGTCAAATTTTACAGTGAAAAAATTAAAAAATATAATCAATTTTTCAAAAATCAGCAGTTCTAAAAAATGAAATATAAACAGCTATGATAAACATATTAAATTTAAAATATAAAATAAACCCATTTATTCCCATGTACCAATATCTAAATGAAAATAATTTTATTTTATTTTATTAAAAATGTATGCATAAAATGATATTTAATTTTTATATTTATGACTTGGCTTTTAGTCACCTTTCTTATTAAAAATTGTTCTGCCCCTTAGAAATATTTAGGCATTATTTGAGAATTAGAAATGAGTTAACATATTTCTATTAATCTCTGACTCTTTAAATGCTTGGAAATTGAAACATGATAGTAAACTAAACATAATACATCAACCTTTCCAAGTATTTCTTCTGCCAAATCCATTATAATTAAATGGATACACCTTGATACCATAATGTTAAGTAAAATGAATCAGCAACACAAGCTTAATTATGATGTGCTTTTCTTATATGGGAAACCCAAAATATAAATAAAGAACTAAATAATAAGAAATAGGAATATTGATCTTTTTGCAAATGGTCAGGCTATCAAGATAGAAGGGAAAGTGAGGAAGAGAAGAAAATGAGCAGAGAATGAAATGTGTTATTCACATGCACCAACTCACCATGAGGAATGTAATCATTATGCATTGTAAATATGTGCTACTGAAAAAGTAAAATAGCAAAATGTTTTCTAGAGAAAAGTTTACTTTACAAATAAGAGTGATGTGGACAGAAATGTGTCATAAGTGGCTGAAATATTCTGGAAAATGACTGGAAAATGGAAAACAGAAAACAGATGAAATCAGGTGTTTTAAAAAAGGAGAAAAGTGGACAAGGGAAATCATCAGACTTTGGCAGTTTGAGCCAGGTGAGTGGTGCAACCCTCGAGATGTTGTGGATGGAAGACTCGGGTGTTGAATAGTTGAAAGACAGCCCTTTATTAAGTTAGCAGGCTGGGAGAAACTGAGTTCCAAATCACCAGCCCTGTTGTCAAGGTTTATGTCAGTGGTCCCCAAGCCTCATGGATTATGGACTCAACCAAATCTAGCATTTGTGATTGGTTCACTGTCTAGCCCTCAGATTGGTAGTGTGAGGGCTACACCCACCTAGGAGTGGAGCCAGCCATGCCACCCTGCCTTGGAGCCAACTGGGTATGGACTGAAACCTCCAAGAACTATAAGAAATAAACCTTTCCTTCCTTCACATTGGGCATTGGGTATTTTGTCTCAGCAACAAGAGTGAAAAGTAGCTAAAACACTTGTTTTTGAGTTAAACAGACATTTATATATGTTTTAAGCAGGAAGTACAAAAGGCTGATAGCAGATTATTTTATAATTGGTTATATAGGCTGGGTCATATGTTATCAGGCAGACTTATCTGGGCTGAAGGGGGTTTCTTAAGGTCAAGGGGCATGGGTAAGTAGGAAGAAACAATCACTGTCTTTAATTGCACCAGTCTGCCCTTAAAGCAAGTGATCCCGACAATCAACCCCTACAGCCTTCTGGCTGAGTTATGTCTATCTTACAAATTACAGGTGGCACTGGAATCTCAAGGCTAGCTGATTCTAAACAGACTGAACCTACCTCTCCTGCTCTTAACATACTGTCAGGTTATCAGCTTTAAAATTTCCTTTCAGGCAGGCTGAGGCAGGAGGATAACCTAGAGTTTCAGTCTATGCTATTTATTGTGTTCAAGGCCAACTTGAAATGCATAGTAAGGAGATCTTGGGAAGATGGTGGAACAGTAAGCAGAGTAAACAGCCTTTCTGGGAGAAACAGTCCAGATGCTGGAATATAACATACTGGAAAAGGAAGGAAAGAAGTGTATCCCCTCAACCTAAGAAGAACTTATATTGAGAACTGAAGCCCCGAGAGAGAATTTAAAAAAATAAAAGAAAGGAAGGAAAGGAAAATCTTAAACAGAAGGAGGCAGTAGCTGGTGGCACTTTCACCCAGAGCTGAAACCCCCATGTGAGAAGCACTGTTGGAGTCTGGGGATGCACAGTCATAGTGAAGCTGGTGGCTGGCAAACCCAAAGGCCTCTCCAGGGAGATGTGGCAGCAGAAGGGAACAGCAAACCGGAGAACTGCACTGGATGGTGGTGAGTGTGGGGGACTCAGTCCTCCTGCAGGAGTGGGCAATTAGCTGGGGGCCACTTTGGAGTCAGGCAGGATAAGCCCAGAGCCAGACTGCAGCCAGCTTCATTTAGCCACTCCTAGTGCAGAGCAGACTGGTAGAAATTACTTGGACTGAGTTCTGCCCCTGCACACAATCCAAAACCACCACTGAGGTTTCTCTAAAGCCATTCCCCAACCAACTCTGCACTGCTGCACAGATTATACCTGGTGAGGGCTCCCTGCAGTTAATCAGTTCAGGAGGGTGGTGCCAGCCTGCCCTGCCCCTGCTTGTTCTCCAGTAGCCACCAATAGCCCTACACCAGTGCACCCAATGGTCACCATCAGATAATCCTAGCCAGCATGCTTCAGAGAAATTATAACCAACAGAGGAAGTGCCAGGGACCCCACTACCCACTTGTCTGGGAGAAACCAAGAACATGACGAGAGGAAGAGGCAAAAGGCAGTCTCTGGCCTCCAACCTAAGTAGTACTGGCCCAGGAGATATAAACACAGCAGAGATCAGGAATTGCACACCTGAAGTTTCTGAAGCAACAGCAACTGAAATAAAGAAACAACTTCAAGAGGCTATAAAAGACCTTAGAACAGAAATGCTAACTCAGGTTAAAAAAAGAAATGAGAAACATAATAAAAAAAATTGCCAAGCACCTCTAAATAAGACACAGATGGAAGAATAGAGTACAGAAAAATGAGGGAAAACTTCAATGAAGAATATAAAAAAGATTTAGAATACATGAAACAGACTCAAAGAGATTATCAGAAAATTAAAAACTGTATTGAAAGCTGGCAAAACTGTTTGAAAGAAGCAAAAGCTAGACTATCAAACCTTGAAGACAGGCTTGCAGCTTGGGAATCACAAAAGGAAAGAGCTCTTAAAAATAGCAAGGAACCAGGAAGTAACAATGCCAAGGCTAGAAGATGACAAGAGGAACTATAATTTAAGAATAAAAAATGTGAGTGAAGAAGCAGGGGTAAACACAAATGAAATACAAAGGCTATTTACAGAAATAATTAAAGAAAAATTCCCAAGCATAGGAAAAGGAAATGATATTCAGATAAATGAGGCATACAGAACTCTAGGCAGCTATAACCAAAATAGATCTACACCCAGACATAGAATAATCAAGATTCCCAGAAATTCAACACAAGAACAGAATATTAAAAGCTGTAAGAGAAAAGAAACAGATCACCTATAAAGGAAAACCCATCAGAATCACGACAGACTTCTCAATGCAAACCAACCAATGGAGAAGAACTTGGAGTGAAGTATTCTAAGTCCTGAAAGAAAATAACCTCCAACCCAGATTGACATACCCTGCAAAACTATCTTTCAAAATTAATGGAGAAACAAGATGCTTCCATGACAAAGAGGAACTGGAGGAGTTCATGACCACCAAACCAACCCTACAAAGAATACTGAAGGACATTCTAGAGAGAGAGAAAAAAGACCATGGCTTCAGGAACAGTGGCAGAGGTGACTCACTAAACGAGGCAGACAGTGGAATGAAGGGGAAAAGTACACAACCAATGACAGAAAAATAGCATGACAGAGATGAGGCAGAGATGGTTGGCCATAATCACTAACGTGGATGGCCTGGATACACCAATAAAACAACAACAACAACAAAAATAAAAAACAACAGGCAGAGTGGATCAGGAGATAGGGTCCATCAAGATGTGCTGTATAAGAAATATATTTAACTTGAAAGAGGGTTTATGGACTGAAAGTCAAAGATGAGAAAACAGTGTTTTATGTGATAGGGAACCAGAAAAAAAAGGGGGTAGCTCTCCCATCAGCTGCAGATTGGTTGGAAGCCATGACACTTTTATACAATGGAGAACTACTCAGCTATAAAGAAAGAAAACTGTTGAGGCTCTTGTAGGCAAATGGTTATAACTTGAGATCATGCTCAGGGGTAAAAAGTTTGAGAATCACTTAGGTGAATAGCAGGTTGCCTGCCTAATATAAAAACTAAAAGAATTAGTGGGACCCAAAATGCACAATACATCCTGTGAAAGTGAAAGGGGAGGAATTGTCTAAAAAAGGAAGGCAGTGTGACCATTGTTAATCTATTATCGTGATTTGAAACCCATATTGTTTTTATTGTTCAGTTTAGTTTGGTTTTATTCTATTTCAGTTTGTCTACTTGTATTAGATTTGATGGCATGGATAGCTAGTCCACAGATAGCAGGATATATTATGGTAACCATTTTTGATTTCCTATTAGCTTGATTTGAAGCCTTGTATTGCTTTCACTGTTTTGTTTTGACTGATTTTTATTCTATTCTGTTTTTTTTTATAGTATCAAGTCTGAGGGTATAGGCAACTACTTTGAAGACAATAAGGTACACTACAATACCCATTCTGATTTGACTATTATCTTTTTTTGAAGTCCTATAATGTCTCCAATGTTTTGTTTTTATTGGTTTTGTTCTGTACTGCTTTGTTCAATTTTGTTATGCCTGATGATATGGGCAATTCAAGATAACAATTAAGGATAAAAAGAGGCATTATGATAGCCATTACTGATCTCCTTGTATTTTGTTTTTAAGTTATGTACCATATTAATCCTTTTGTTTTGATTGACTCTATTTTGTTTTGTCTCATTTGGTTTTATTCTCTTCAAAATAAAATAAAAAGACAAATAAATAAATGGGAAAGAAATGCAAAGTGAGATCTTTCTCAAAATAAACAAAAAAACCAAACTGTGGCTGTGGAAAAGTACTTCAAAGGTAAAAGAAACATGAGCCAAAAGTTAAACACATTTAAAAACCAAGATGTGGCTTCTGTGTAATTATCAGAATATTTAATAACAGAAAATTGAGGCCATGAGTTTACTTGCCTTTTCCTTGTTTATACAAAGCTTTTATCAGCAGAGAAAATAATTCATGAAATCAAAGAGAAAAATGAAAAACAGTGTCACATGAGCATAAAAAATTATTTAAGATAAAGTACAGTAAGAAAGAGCTAGCCTTAGGACAAAATAACTATAAGCTAGACAAGAACTGTTGTCACATCTATAGTATATAAGGGATCCTACAAATAAAATATAAAGGCAAGATAATTGGTATGGAAAACATGAAAATGGGCAATTTAATGATATAAAAACAAAAATTCCAACTTATGAAATCACTTCAAAACTCCTATTTATGCATACATTATGTGTGTGAGTGTGCATAAAATGACATATTCTAGGGAAATACTGGTGACAAAGTCATGTCTACTGACTAGGGAAAAAATTAACTATACAAACTCAGGAATTACAACTTTGACAAGTGATACAGAAAAGGTACTCAACTTCATTGGTAAAGGAGATAAAAATCAAAGAAAATCTGTGTTTTAGCATTAGGCAACAATTTACACATTAGTAATAATCAGGTGGGCAACCAGGCTATGGGGAAATTTTAACAATACTTGCATTTAGAGTATAAATCAATACATCTACTTAAGAAAGCAAGATAGCAGTATTCATCAAAATTTTAAATGTATATACCACTCAACATGACATTATACTTTCTGACAACATATAGAACCTCTATAAACTTATATATGCTTCCATGAAGAGCCATTAACAATAATTTTTTAAGTAATGAAAAAATAAAAATGTTGATAACATTCAGTGGATATGTGATCATTAAAAACTGGTACAGCATATTGTAAAGTGAAAAATGCACATTGCTATGTATTTTGTGCAATATATAAAATTACATAGAACTCACACAAAACTACCTTCTTTTGTACAATCATGTTTGCATAGATAGATAAAAGAGAATCTGAAAAATATTATCATGCTGTCAACAGTGACTAGCTCTGGTGATGAAAGTTGTATTCAGGCATTAAGAAATGTGTGGAGTTAACAAGAGAAGAAAAATGGTGGGAAATGAAAGAGAATCTTAATATTTATTCTATACCATAATAGCATTTCCATACTAAAAATAATTGTAACCTCAAGTAACTTAAATTTAATAAGTATAAAAGAAAAATACTTATTTTCCACTATTATGAGTTTTTATTACCACAAGCATACAAATTTTTTAAATTTTTTAAAATTTTATTTAAAGAGTGGGGGAAGCAAAACAGGAAAAAAAGTAGAAACAATACAGAATATCAAAAAAAATAAACAGTAAGAAATCACTATTTGATACATTACATATTGTCTTCTTGGATATAATTGTTCAAGTTACAAAATTAAAGCATACAAAGTGGACATTCAAACAGTGAGGCTGCAAACAGTTCTGTTCACCAATCCAACAAAAACTTAGTAACATGGTTATCAATCCTACCACTTAAGTATACCTACAGTTATCTCTTTTAGAGCACTTTCTTTTCCTACTCTTGCTTTTTTAAAAAAAAATTTTTTAAAGGAAAAATTTTGAAACAGAAAGAGGGTAGAAACAATGCAAAATCTCAAAAACAAAACAAAACAGAAAAAAAATAGTAACCAGTAAAAAAATCACTTGTTGATAATTAAATACTTCCCTCTTAGATGCAGTTGTTCAAGTTACAAAAGTAAAGTCCACAAAGTGGACATCCAAACAGTGAGATTGCAGTTAGTTTTGCTCATTCATCCAACTAAAACTTTAGCAACATGGTTATTAATTCCACACTCAAACATACATGCAGTTATATCCTTCAGAATACTCTCTTTTCCTTATTTTTCTTTACAATAACTATAATCCATTCTTGTAAACTACTTAGAAGTTCTACACAGGTATAAGTCTCTACACATATACCTAGCCTTTCTGTATTACAGGAAGACACAAAACAAAACAAGTCAGCAATACCAATTCCTAGAGAAACACGAAATGAAAAGAACATACAAAAACACAACATTAGGTGACCTACTGTAGTCACTATGATGTCTCTTGTTATTTTCAATAAAATTGTCTATATCATCAAATATATAAACTTAGCATTGCTTTACACTATTAATAAAATCTAAACATTGGAGACATTATAGGACTTCAAAGGCAGTTAACAATCAAACCACAATGGGTATCCTATTGAATCCTGTCATCTTCAGAGTAGTTGTCCCTACTCTCAGACTCGACACTCTCAACCATACCAGATTCAAATAAAACCAGTCAAGATAAAGCAGTGATATAACAAATTTTCTCTGTCTTATCTCTGTCATGCTATTTTTCTCTCGTTGTTATTTGTTTACTTTTCTCCTTCATTCCACTGTCTGCCCCTTTCTTTGAGGCCTTTCTGCCATTATTCCTGGAACCCTGGTGATTTTCTTCTCTCTCTCTAGAATGTCCTTCAGTATTCTTTGTAGGGTTGGATTGGTGGTCACAAACTCCCCCAGTTCCTCTTTGTCGTGGAAATATCTTGTCTCTCCATTAATTTTGAGAGACAGTTTTGCAGGGTACATCATTCTGGGTTGGAGGTTATTTTCTTTCAG